>PVJN01003228.1:0-104487 GCA_004026805.1 Lasiurus borealis
GTCTGTTCATCGCTTCTTTGCCTTTTAAAAAATATTTTTTTTTTTTGATTTCAGAGAGAAAGGGAGAGGAAGAGAGATAGAAACATCACTGATGAGAAACTCATTGATCAACTGTCGCCTGCACGCCCCCCAGCAGGGACCGAGCCATCAACCCTGGGCATGTGCCCTGACTGGAATTGAATCGCAACCTCCTGGTTCATAGATCGACACTCAACCACTGAACCACGCCAGATGGGCAAAATATCATAGGCGGGGTGGCATAAACAATAGAAATTAATTTTCTCACAGCTCTGAGGCTGGGAGTTTGAGGTCAGGCTGACAGAATGACTGGGTTCCTGTGAGAGCTCTCTTTCTGGCTTACAGATGGCCATCATCTTGCTGTGTCCTCACACGGCAGAGAAAGAGCAAGACCTGTGCAGAATGAGATATTATTCTCATTAACTTTTTTCCTCTAAAGTGTTTACAACCTTCTCCTTACCATCGGTGGAATTTTAGGGCTTATAGCCAAGTAAGATATTAAAAAAATAAAACAAAAAAAATGTTTTACCCTTATTGCTCAGTTAGTTTTGAACTTAAAAAGAGGGCAGACCTTTTGGTTTCATGTAGGACATAATAGGTCACAGTTACTATGGCAACAACTAAAAAGAAATCTGGGTGAATTACAAGAATATTTTTTAAAGCCATATGAATGAATTTGAAACAGTGAGGACTAGATGAAGGGACTATCCCTTTAAGTCAAATTGACAATCATCAGACATTTTCCTGAGGACATATACTGATTCTGGTGAAATCTGAACTTGGGATCTGCATCGGCAGGTCCCCGTAGTTCTTCATTTTGATTCCTCTTATTTATTTCCTTTGTGTCAATATAAGGTCTTTATTGTTGAGAGTATAACAGTTGCTAAATTTAAAGGACTCTAGCTGTCCTGAGGTGGTCAAATCTGTTCATTATTTCCATGTTCCCTGTCACTACAATGTTCACATCTTTCTTTATACATGTACTAGAGGCCCGGTGCATGAAATTCATGTATGAGGGGTGTCCCTCAGCCTAGCCTGCACTCTCTCCAGTATGGAACCCCTTGAGGAATGTCCGGTAGGATTGGGCCTAAAGGGGCAGTTGGACATCCCTTTCACAATCCAGGACTGCTGGCTCCCAATTGCTCGTCTGCCTGACTTCTTGATTGTCCCTAACTGCTTCTGGCTGCCAGCCTGATCACTCCCTAACCACTCCCCTGCCAACCTGATTGATGCCTAACTGCTCCCCTGCCAGCCTGTTTGCCCCCAACGTTCCTCCTCTGCGGGCCTGGTCACCCCTAACTTCCCTCCCCTGCAGGCTTGAATGCCCCCAACTGCCCTCCCTTGCAAGCCTGGTCCCTCCCAACTGCCCTCTCCTGCTGGCCAGTATGTGGAGGTCATCTTGTGTCCACATGGGAGCAGCCATCTTGTGTGTTGGAGTGTTGGTCAATCTGCATATTACTCTTTTATTAGATAGGATAGAGGCCTGCTGCATGGGTGGGGGCCAACTGGTTTGCCCTGAAGTGTATCCTGGATCAGGGTGGGGTTCCCTTGTGGTGTGGGGCGGCCTGGGCAAGGGGCCTGTGGTAGTTTGCAGGCCGGCCATGCCCCTCAGCAACCCAAGTGGAGGCCCTCATATCTGGGATTTATTTATCTTTTACAATGGAAACTTTGTAGCCTGGAGTAGAGCCAAGCCTCCTGTTCACTCAGTGGCTGCAGCCATTTCAGTTGAGATTTACTTATCTTCTATAATTGAAACTTTGTAGCATTAAGTGGAGGCCTGGGCTGGCCAGGGTGTGTGGAAAGCTTGGGTTCTTCCATCACCGGGGAAACCTGAGCCTCCTTCCTGCTCTCTTCATGGCCATAGCTATCTTGGTTGGGATTAATTTGCATACTCATTCCTGATTGGTTGTTGGGCGTGGCTGGTGGTATAATGGATGCACAGTCAATTTGCATATTGCTCTTTTATTAGATAGGATAGTTATTTGTGCATGTGTATAATTTTATTTGAATATACATACTACTGCCAAATATGATAATGTCCCCTATGTTTTAAGTAAACTGTCTGTTTCATGTCACTTTACATATTTATAAAACAACATAAGATATATATTAAATGTTTCTATTTGAGATGTTGAAAGGCGAATGAATAAATTATAATTAACACAGACAAATAAAACTTACTCATAATTAACTTTCTTTAGGGTGTGATATATTGAAATGCTGTAGTTAAGAATGCCTTTGTTTCCGGAAGACTTATTTCAGTGACATGGTTACATCTGTATTAAAGGAAGCAAAAATGAATGTGTTCAAGTCAGTATGATAGAAGTTGTGAACGGAAATGTTTCTGTTGACTTGGCTTGCATTTCTTTGAGCCTAATCTGTCAGTGCTGAATTTGATCTTAACATGCTCCACCTCAGAAATTCAGGTCTAGGCTGCACCTTGATTTTACCATGTGCCCTCCTTATTCGGATAGGGTAGCACACTTTGAGAAAATGGTATTTATGTGTTATCATTTTAAATATTTTCGGCTTAATGTAAAGTATTCCAGTATCATTTTAAATATTTTCTGCTTAATGTAAAGTATTCCAGTATCATTTTAAATATTTTCTGCTTAATGTAAAGTATTCCAGTAATAGAATTTTCTTCTGATAACCGGTGGGATGAAATCTGAGCCCAAGTTGTTATATTCACAGCAGTGAGTTTCCTGCATTTTCTTTCTTTCTTTTTTTTTATTTTTTAAAAACTTAATTGTTGAGAGTATTACGGATGCCTTCTTTGTCCCTTTCCCCTCACCACTCCGTTCTGCCCAGCACAGTTCTTCTCCTCCCTGTTCTCTGTGTCTATGGGCAGTGCACATACGCCTATACGTTCTTCGGTTAATCTCTTCCTGGCCCCACTCCCTTGGAGTCTCATCAGTCTGTTCCATGTTTCCATGCCTCTGGTTCTATTCTATTCATCAGTTTATTGCGTTCATTCGATCTCCTACACACCCCGGACTGGGCGCTGGAAAAGCCTATAACCCAGGACCCAATCTCTGTCCTCGTTAGCTAAAGGATAAAGGGTGGGCTAGCTCAGCATGATGCTGACAAAGGACCACAGCTTTGACAAAGGTCACCCTACTCCGGCCAGTACCACCAATGATACCTCTTCCCCCAACTTCTTCTTCTCTTGCAGCTTCACAGAGACCAGGAAAGAAGTCCAGGCTGCACACGTTTCCGGGGACTAGCAAACAGCAGAGGCAGCATGAGACTCTGCTCCCCGCTTGGCAGGGGGACATGTCCTGAGGAGACATGTTGCGCTCTACCAGTGGCGACTGGCTGGGGCTGAATTTCCAGCCCTCGCCTAGTGGCAGCTTGAGAGGCACTGTTTGTGCCAATCAGTAGCATCAGCAGAGGCTGATCTAAGAGTTTGGGCTTCTGTCCTCCAAATTCAGGTTTCTGCCCTAGGGGTGGCAGGTGGTATCCCTCTCCCCCTTAGCTACAGAATAGGAGTCGGGTTTCAGAAAGGAGGAAACTGGAGAAAGATTTTCAACACCTGTACAGAAAAGTCTGGAAAGACCTCTGTCCAATGTACATGTGTCTTTGTTCTTTTTCTTGCCCTCCATGCATGGGGGAAGAACACGCCTGTATGATGATTGACTTATATCAAGAAAACTGCCAGCATCTTTGAATACAGTGGTACCTAGAGATACGAGTTTAATTCGTTCCATAACCTTGAGGCGTGGGAAACTATGAGATGCTCGAGTCGCGGTAAACTGGTGGGTTGTGTGCAGCAGGCTGATCTGCGCGATGACTCCTATCTCAAATGTTGCTCGTATTTCAAAGCAAAAATCGCTCGCCCAACAGCTCGTATCTCAAAAATCTCGTATGTTAGGGCACTCGTATCTCGAGGTACCACTGTACTTGTTTCTCACTTACAACCCTGAGAAGAGACAACAAAGTAAGATTCCTAGATGTCATCAGATTTGGGTCTTTGAAAATAAAATCACTTTTTCTGATTTCAAACTAAGGTTAGGGTTAAGGTTAGGGGATTCGACTTCTAATCTTTAGCAATGACTGAGAAATAGATCCTATTCCTTTCCAACAGAAATCAATAGGTTGTAACTCTCTATTGACTTACCTTCTCTCAGCCATTTCTCTGGCCAGGGAGCAATTACACTGAGTAGGATAGCCTTTGATATCGCAGTTGTAAGATGCTCAGAATGTGTTATATGAGTATTTTGCAGGACAATTGAAAGATACATGGGCCCTTCTCAAATTTATAGGAGCCGCAGCCCTGAAGCCTGTCTTTCCAGGCATGTCCTCACAAAAGCCATTCTCCAGGCAGAGCAGTGACAACAGAGAAAGGGAGACACTGGTGGCTTGTGTCCGGGAAAAAGCCACTCGACCACAATATTTTCCAAATGATCTGTAAAACCGAACACTTTCAGATTTTATCCAACGGGGCTGCCCAGCCAGAAGCCCTGAAATCCAATTACCATGTAAATGTTCAGAGCTGTTGAGAATTAAGAGAAGAAAAACATCTATAAATGGAATTGCTCAAGCTGTTCCTACAACTTAATGGGAGGTTATATTTGCTTTTTTTTTTAAGTGGCGATAACAATAAAGTCAAGTTTTGTTGTTTTTCATTAGAGTTAAAAATCTTTCACTAATGCAAAACAGATGGTTCTGGATTTATGTAACAAGGTAAAAAACAGTCAAAATAATTTCCTTTTGATTGAGTTTATTGGGGCGACGCTGATTAACAAAATTATATAGGTTTCAGGTGCACGATCCCACAACACATCATCTGTGCACTGTATCGTGTTCACCACCCCAAGCCAAGTCTCCATTCATCACCATTTTTTTTTCAGTGATGCATATTTTACTCATTATGACAATATGTTTTTGCAAAATGGCTAGGGAAATATTTAGCTTAATTTCAAGAGGAAAATATTGTCCTAATGTCAATACTGCCTGGACTAAAATTCAGAGTGTAAGACTTCCATCCAAGTGTACAATAAGTGAATTGTTAATGGAATTAAAAATAATACTGTAGCCCTGCCTGGTTTGGCTCAGTGAATAGAACATCAGCCTGGGGACTGAAGGGTCCCAGGTTCATTTCCAGTCAGGGGCACATGCCTGGGTTGCAGGCTCAATCCCTAGTAGGGGACATGCAAGAGGCAGCCAATCAATGATTCTCTCTCATCATTGATGTTTCTATCTTTCTCTCATTCTCCCTTCCTCTCTGAAATCAATAAAAATATATTTTAAAAAGAATACTGTAGTAACATAATAATGAAAGCTATCACTATATTGACATAGCCAATAATTCTTTTACCATGGCTCAACTTCCATAGAGAAACTTTTATTTTTAAAAAACGTTTGTTTTATAGTTCACAGAGAAAATCATGCTTTCTTCTCCCTGTGTTTTTCTGTCCTTGATTTTCCAGTCTTTGGTTTTTCTGTCTGTCCAGGTGCTGACCTATTTAGGGACGTTCTTTGCTGAGGTACAGGGAGGGTGAGGATATTTCAAGATAAGAGACTGTATGGGTAGTACAATTTTATTTATTTGCTTACAATTTCTTAAATTATGTGCTATGTTTATGGATTCACTAAATTAGTAAAGATTTATTATTTTCTGTTACCTGGAGAAATAAATAACCTCTATTTCAAGTATTCAGGAAACTGGAGAAGGGGAGTTTATAATTATAATAGTAAATTAGAATTATAAAATTGTTGAGGGGGGAAAATATAGCTGGAAAAAAGAGAGTTAAGACAAAAGAATGAAACAAATTGGGTGTTAATCCAGAAATGTCTGCATGTGGGTACAGGATTTCTTACTTGATGGACAGAGTCTCAGGACAATGCATAACTGATGTATGTCACATGTTTGCATATTTATGATATTTATGTCCATGCATATTGTAACAGTGCAATGGCAAGAAAACTAGCTCCACAGTAACTTCTGAATTTTCAAACAAACTCTGTCAAAGAAATATACTGCATGCACCAAGAGGTCTACGCAAAGGTGGCACTGATGTTTCCGGTCCGCACCAGTATTGTCATATGTGGTATCAGGAAATAGTAGGTTGTGTAACACAGGTTTTTTTTCTTTGACTCACATACCTGCCTATCATAAACAGGCAATACAGTGCCTTGACATGGGCAGTAAATGTCCTCTGTTGAGGGATAGACCCAGGTTTTTGAGTATAGGAGATTATACACTCTGTGGAAACTTCTTTTTCTTTCTTTTTTAAAAAAATATATATTTTATTGATTTTTTACAGAGAGGAAGGGAGAGGGATAGAAAGTTATAAATATCGATGAGAGAGAGACATCGATCAGCCGCCTCCTGCACACCCTCTACTGGGGATGTGCCCGCAACCAGGATACATGCCCTTGACTGGAATCGAACCGGGGACCTTTTAGTCCGCAGACCAATGCTCTATCCACTGAGCCAAACCAGTTTCAGCGTGGGGAAACTTTTTTAATAAAAAGAATCTAAAGTCACAAGTACATTACCAGATACAAGATGAACTTTTATTATAATGAAGACACAAATCAATATAAATTAGATATGTACACCAACAAGGAACATGGTATTCTTATTAACTGACCAATGCAGTCTTTTATATCTTTTTTCTCTTCATCTTTTGATTCCATATCTTTATACTTTCTTAATGTGTCAGTGATTTCACATTACCACTAGAGGCCTGAAGCATGAAGATTCATGCAAGAATAGGCCTTCCTTCCCCTGGCCGCCGGCACTGCCTTCGCTCTGGCCCAGAGCTGCCTTTCCACCTTCCCACACTGCCTAGAGGCCCAGAGCAGCTGGGGCGGCCCAGAACGCCTGCATTGTCATGGCAACCACGCAAGCATCCTGGCCACTAGGTACCTGTGTATACAAAGTAACCTGCCAGCTTTTGGGGGTTAATTTGCATACTGACTCCTGATTGGCTGGTGGGTGTTGAACACGTACGGTCAATTTGCATTTACTCCTTTATTAATGTAGCTATCCCAGTGGAGAAAGAGAAAGAAAATTCCATCTTTAACATGTCAGTACTAACTTGCTCACTCCCAACCTTGTTTCTGCTCCATCACCCACATACCTCTAGGACGGGGTGCTTCAGGACATGCTCACATTGCAAAATAACCTCTGGCCCTGCACCTTCTGATCCGAGGCGTGCGCCGAGAGGGCAGGGACAGCTGGCACAGATGGTGCAGGCATTGTCCTGGAAGCTTTTCCTGCCTTACTATTATGGGGAAATTGGGTTATCCCTTTCCCCATTGAGTGCTGGAGATGGAATTCTTACACTATCTCGAGAAAAATAATTTCCTGCAACATGGAAGAATGAGTGATTTCTATTTGCGTGGAATTCCATCCCTGGATTTCCAAAGTCCCATGGCCCTTGGTCCAGCTATAGAAGAGGTGTAACTGGGCTTTCAGTAGAGTAAAAGCAAAGCCAGTGTCTAGAGTTTCTATTCCATGTGGCACTGGCGCCAGTTCAGCATCAGGCTAGTTGCAGTCCATTAGTCCATTATGTGGGCCACGTGGGCAAATGCAGGGGAGCAAAGAGAGTGCACCCCCTGCAATAAGAGTCCCTAGAGCAGCCAGAGGGACCAAGAGCACAAGAACATGAACTCCTTTGTTCAGGAGATTAAATATCTTAAATTTTGTGCCTTTGCATTGGCCACGCCTCTCCTGGCCAAAGACCTCTTCCCAGGTGTGACTGATAAGCAAGTACCTTCCCTGTATTACCCCAACCTTACTGGGCATGCTTCTGTTCTCTCCAATGGGCCCCAGCGGAGTGTAAAGTTGTAACTTCCTGCAAAGCTGCCCAAATGATATGCTTATAATATTTGGACTTCCTTTGCTTCTTTCCTGTTATTAATAAATGGCTTAAATGCAATGATGTCTTTTGGCAATTCCAGCATTAACTTCACTCTTATATGGAAGGAGCAGACACATTAATATATCCCAACGAATCCAAACAGAATGTAATCCCAAATCTCCTTTCCCTTTGGCTGAATGTCAGGAAGCCTGTGACTACCCCAGCCTCTCAATATTGTTTTTAACCAACTGCATGTGGAAATAACATTGTAAAAGATTTTACAGAGGCGTACGACCACATGCACATTTTTATTAGATTTAGTAACTTCATGCTGAATATGCCTTGGTATCTCCACAGCTTTGCCTTCGGCTTCCAGGAGTATAATTTTGTTACAAATATTTTGTCAAGACAGAACTGCAATACCAGTTCTGTGTGTAATTATTTAGCTCCAGTCTCTTATGAACAAACTAGAGGCCTGGTGCAGGAATTTGTGCACGGCTGGGGTCCCTCTGGGTGGCCTGCAAGGATTGGGCCAAAACCCGTAGTCCAATGCTACCTGGAGCTCCTACCTGCTGCTCCCGCTCATCCTGGCCCCACTGTGCGTGCCGTGGGCTCTCGCCCAATCAGTCCTGATCAAGAGGCTCACGCTGCTAAAGCAGCATTTGCCAGCCATGAGCCCTGTGCCTGGCGCCTTCCCAACAGGAGTGGCCTGTGGGATTGGGCTGAAACTGGCTCTCCGACATCCCTCGAGGGGTCCTGCATTGCAAGAGGGTGTAGACCAGGCTGAGGGACCCCATGATCAGGCTGGGGAGAGACTGTGGGAGAGCTCCAGGGCGTGTCCAGCCCATCTCACTCAGTCCCCATCGGCCAACCCCAGCAGCAAGCTAGCCTACCTGTGAGAGCTGTGGTCGGCAAACTGTGGCTCGTGAGCCACACGCAGCTCTTGAGACAGTTTCCGAGTTGCATTTTGCCACTCTATTGACTAATGAGTTTGCCAACTGCTGACCTAGACTCTTGATTCCAATAATTACAGGCTGTTGTTCCTTGTGATTAAGCCCCTATCCCAGTGGTCAGCAAACTCAGTCAACAGAGTGGCAAACCGCGGCTCATGAATCGCAGTTGGCCAACCACTGTGTTAGAGTATCTACACCCTGGTGGTCAGTGCACGTCATAGTGGCTGGTCCACTGGTCAGCTGTCTGTCCCCTGGTGGTCAGTGCACGTCAGAGCGAGTGGTTGAGCAGCCTTAGCATATCATTAGCATATTATGCTTTGATTGGTTGTTCAGTTGTTCTGCCGCTCGGTCTATTTGCATATTACCCTTTTATTATATAGGCAGTCCTCCGGTTATGTCGGTCATTTTGTGGTTACGTCGCCATCTCCCATTTATTTATTAAAAAAACGTTCTGCTATTTCGACATATGTACATAGTGTTTGTTGTTATTTATTTATCACAAGTAAAGGTCAGGAATTGTTATCTTTTTTTAAATTTTTTTTTACTGTTTCACTTCATTACTGCTGTGCTGTGCTCCATGTGAATGACATAGGTGCTTATGTAGGTGGGTTCTGACTTATGGCAAAAATGGCGTTACCTAGCGTCCTAGGAACAGATTTCCAACGTAACTCAAAGACCTACTGTATAGAATTATATACAGGTTCCTCTTATTCAGATTTACACCATGGCATGAGCTCAATGTGTACTTAAAAAGTGGCTGTACTACAGTCTCCCACGTTAGTTAATGCAGTAGATGAAGAGATGATTTGTCTGTTTTCTATAGAACACAGGGGGCTTCTATTTTTTTCACTTTGAAAAAAATACTACTTACTTTTTTCCAAATATCATTTCAAATATGTGTTGTACAGACAAGGGTCAATGTGGATCATAAACATTCTATAGAAAAAAATGCATTTTTATAGACAATGGAAATAAATTTAATAAAAGAAATATTTATCTAGATGTAGCTATGTTACACAGGAAGATTGCAGCATCCAAAGCGCAAAGACAAAATGTGGCTTTTCTTGTCACACAAAATATTGACAATCTCCCACAGGGGGCTTCTTACACGTGCCCCTTAGCCTCCATAAAGGGCGAGGGTCAGAGAGAGTTGTCACGTCT
This sequence comes from Lasiurus borealis, assembly GCA_004026805.1. Taxonomy (NCBI): domain Eukaryota; kingdom Metazoa; phylum Chordata; class Mammalia; order Chiroptera; family Vespertilionidae; genus Lasiurus; species Lasiurus borealis. The sequence continues at coordinate 9,947 of PVJN01003228.1, forward strand.
TCTACTCTCCAGAGCATCTCCACATTTACCCTTTCTATATAACAGAGGAAACACAGTTTTCTTTGGAAATGGCAAAACCTAACATTGTATTAAAAGGAAAATTTGGAACCCATTGGGTTAATGTACTTACGTGAACACTAATCACTTTTATATATTAATCCACAAACCACAACATAGAGAGAAATGATCATTGAAAACAGTGGTTCTCAACCTTCCTAAGGCCGCGACCCTTTAAGACAGCTCCTCCTGTGGTGGTGACCCCCAACCATAAAATTATTTCCTTTGCTACTTCATCACTGTCATTTTGCTACCGTGATGAATTGTAATGCAAATATCTGATATGCAGGATGTATTTTCGTTGTTACAAATGGAACATAATTAAAGCATAGTGATTAATCCCAAAAACAATATGTAATTATATATTGTGAAATATTTATTTCTAATTACAAATAAATGAAATGTTGTCTGGAATTGTGGTGTAGCATGGGTAACAGTCTTCATATGACAACAATAAACTATATTGCTACACCGAGGAGCGGTCTGTTGGTTCCTAAGACCATAGGAGATATGTGTTTTCTGATGGTCTTAGGCAACCCCTGTGAAAGGGTCATTCGACCCCCAAAGGGGTCGAGACCCACAGGTTGAGAACCGCTGATTTAAAAGTGTGTCAGTGTGAACAAATTGATCTAGTTGGCATGCCATTTTCAAACAAAAGGCTGCTATTTAGAAAACGAAACATGCGGATGAGAGCTTTCCATGCTCAGAAACTGGAAATGTTTGGCGCCTGGCACAACTCTAAAAGGAACAAGTATAACTGGGGCATCCACATCAAAGGTCCTGGCAATCGGATTTGAGCAAAGGGTACAGAGTGCCAGGCTCCGAGACCTGGGCTAAAAGATGTGCTGCAAATGGGCTTTTACAAATTCATAACTGGATGTAGATGATGACTTCATTTAGGAGTCTGTTTCCAGGGTTTTTAAAAGGTTATTTTAATGGCATTAGAGCATGCGCTTAGGACTTTTTCTCTCATGAAAAATTATTTTAGCCACCCATGGTACTTTTCATTTCTGAACATAATGTCAAGCTTATAGTACGCAAGCTTTTTAGCTAACCAGGTTTCTAAGTATAGCTTTCTGTGAGGTTAAAAACAAACCCCATTAGTCCTCTTGTGCAGTAGGGAAATCTTGAGCAAATCCTTGTATTTTTTTTATGCTGATTTATATAAAAACGGCAGAAGAGTCCTTGTACACAGAGTTTAAAAGTCTGTTTTGCCGCACCTAAGCCCTTTTTGATCATCAAGTTTATGATTGAGTTGGAGGCACTTAAAAAAAAAAAGATGATGTAGATGGAGGCCTGCAAAAAAGTTAAAAGATGAGTGACTGGCAGAGGAAATGAGTAACTGTCCCCAAACCACTTGGAGCTAAAAACATGTGGCACACCTAATTCTCTGACGAAAAGTTAGTGGTGGCTGTTTTATTACTTCAGACTTTTCTTTTTATTAACACTGAAGCTATTTATGCCTAATATTAAACAAAACATTTTCTACTGTTTCTTTTTTAAAAAATATATTTTAATTGATCTTTTTAGAGAGGAAGGGAGAAAGAAAGAAACGTAGATGAGAAACATCGATCAGGTGCCTCCTGCACGCCCCCTGCTGGGGATGTGCCCACAACTAAGGTACATGCCCTTGACCGGAATCAAACCTGGGACCTTTCAATCCGCAGGCCAATGCTCTATCCCCTGAGCCAAACCGGTTTCGGCTCTACTATGTTTCTTATAGAAGTGTTCTTGAAGCATGCTGAGGATAAAATATGTGATGTCTTACACAAAATGATATATCATTTGGTAAATGAGTTGCACTCAGATAGAGGCAGCTATAATTCCCTGACACCAATCACAGGAAAATGTTGAAGTTCCCAACAGAAATATGAAACATATGTGCAAAGTGTTATTATTAGCATTATATTAATAAGCACGAGCATCTTATTACCCACACAGAAACCTCTCTCACAATGGCCATTTGCAAATATAAATATATATTTATATAAATATAAACCATCTGCAAATATAAATATAAATAGATCTGTTCTTATTTTTGAAAGTTGTAGCACCTATATTAATAGCAATAAGTCATATACAAAGCAGCTTGAAATTCGCTTTCTGGCTCCATTTGTGAAAAACTGTACGCATACTAGACAATAAGCAAGAAGTACATAAAATGCCTTTGTGTTAGTGAGCTAAAAATATCATAAAAATAAAATTCACATGTCCCAAATCTCCCACAATGGAATACTATGCTGTGGTAAAAAAGAAGGAATTCTTACCATTTGCAACAGCATGGATAGAACTGGAGAGCATTATGCTAAGCAAAATAAGCCAATCAGAGAAAGATAAATATCATATGATCTCACTCATTTATGGAATATAATGAACAACATAAACTGATGAACAAAACCAGATCCAGAGACGCATCGATCAGACCATCAAACCTCAGAGGGAAGGTGGGGGGGGAGGGGTAAGGGAGAGATCAACCAAAGGACTTGTTTGCATGCATATAAGCCTAACCAATGGACACAGACACCAGGGAGTGAGGGCATGATTATAAGGACACATATGTAATACCTTAATCAATAAAGAAAAAAAATAAAAATAAAATAAAATTCAGTTGTAAAGCGCTGAAAAAGAGAAGTCCTATAAAAGCACTACATTATAAATATCTCATACTTTTTCAAAGTATGAATTACATCTGAGATGAAAGTATCGTGGAAGGAAAAGAGATGGGGCGAATAATAAAAAAATTAAATTGATTTAAAGTTATCCATTCTATTTTTTTACAGCTATTAAATTATTTCTCAAGCTATCAAACTCTAACAGATTTAAGCTACTAGATTTCATGTCATTCCAAAGATACAGAGGACAGGTCAAACAAATTCCAGAGAGAACAAATGACAATTGTAGGTTATTGAAAATTTTCTACCCATTAACAAACTCCACTGAATCAGTAATCGTTCCAGTAAGAGTTAAAAACAAAAATCACTGGGGTCTAGCAAAAATTATTCAAGCCCTAAGAGATATCAAAATCTAAGCAAAACAAGAATTTGAATAGGACTCTGTTCCTATTCCTACTGTCAATGAAATGAGGAGACCGTTAGACGGAGGTGGCTGGCATGCTGTGCAGGTCTCTGCCAGCCATCCAAAAGCTAAGCCGGAAATGCCTCACGATTACAAAATCAAAACCTAAGGACACCAGTCACAGCCCACCAACCAGGCTTTAAGCTACCCCCAGCCAGTCATTTCCTTACTTTGCTCTGTCTTTTCTCTGCGAAAGTCTCTCCCAAAGTGCCTGTCGGGGCAGCACCTCTAACCTCCTTTGCTTAGGTGCTACCCCCTTGCAATAGATTTTGGCTCAGGTGAACTCTGAAAGTTTTTAAAGATTTTGTCTTCTTTGAACTGCTGGCTCTGTATCCTTAGCAGCAGCATCCTTATGTCAGAGACATGGGAAAGAAATTATAAACGTCTCGTGAATTAGAAAAAAGTATGTACTGGGTGAACAGTCTTTCCTAGATGTGATTATTTTGTATTTTAATATTAAATAGTCATAGAATAAGCAAACCTCTTTAAATATCATACCTAGGAAATATTTTTCAAGATAAAAATGAAAATGCAGACTGCTGGCTAAAGTTTACTTAGATATCGAAAACCAGGCACACACATTTAAAAAAAATAACAACACGAGAAATTTGTCATTAAGAAATAGGAATAAACAAACACTCGTTATAATTGTTCCAAGAACACTGTGACGGAGAATATTTCACAGTAGATTTTGACACGTGTTTGTTGGGAGTTTCGGCAGTAGCAATAGCAGCATCACCCTGGGTAACTGAAATAAACTTTCTTTTTAATGTATTTTATGGATTTTTACAAAGAGGAAGGGAGAGAGAGATAAAGTCAGAAACATCGACGAGAGAGAGACATCGATCAGCCGCCTCCTGCACGCCCCACAGTGGAGATGTGCCCGCAAGCAAGGTACATGCCCTCAACCGGGATGGAACCTGGGACCTTTCAGTCTGCAGGCCAATGCTCTATCCACTGAGCCAAACTGGTCTCAGCTGAAATAAACTTTCTAATTTTTTTTTCCCCTAAAAAACGAGGGAACTGAACCAAATGATTTGAAAGTCCTTTTCAGATCTTCCCTCTCTATTATTTTACTTTACAAGAAGAAGGAAGAGGGGTAAAGGGGAGAGATCAACCAAAGGGCTTGTATGCATGCATGTAAGCCTGACCATAATAGGGGAGTGAGGGCATGAGTGGGAATGGGTGGGAAGGCAATGGAGGGGATGAGGACAAAGAAGTAATACCTTAATCAATAAAGAAATTAAAATGAAAAAAAAAAGAAGGGAAAGGAAATTTCAGAAATAAGCATTCCACATGGTTTTATGAGGCTTCTCTCTTGTTGAAATATGATTTTAAAAGTCAAACGTATTAGACTTGTTTGTATTTTTTTTAAGTTATGCCTCATTTTAAAACGCCTAGAGACCACTCTCAGGTCTTTACCTCACCCCACAGGCCGTTCCCATCATAGACTCTTTTATGGCCGTCAGAGGAATCTCTCTCCTTCAAATCTCTGGACAGATGCCTGATTATATCAAACTCGCCTCGGAAAACCTCCCTTTTGATTAACTCAAGGGCAGCTGATTTGGAACCTTAATCACATCTGCAAAATCCCTTCGACTTAGTAACTCACCTGCCCTCAGCCTATCCCCAAGAGCAAGGGATTATACTAAGCATGCACCTCAGGGGCTACCTTAGAATCCTTCCCCCTACACCTAGCAGACACATTCTTTTTTTTTTTTTATCATCCTAATCACTGAGGTGCACATCTTAATCAGGGCCATGAAACTAAGTACTGATTACTTTAATTTCCAGTCTCTCCAAGTGTCACATTGGAGCCGTTGCGGGTAATTCTGGGAAGCACAGGAAATATTCTTGTCAACGATATTTTTACGTTGACACTTTGGGGTCACTAAAATGGCCCGTTCGCTAAGCTCATTAAAGAAAACCTGTTATCAGTGAAGGGGTGGTAAGAAGAAGCCAGTTATTTCAACGAGAGATAATGCAACAGATTCAGTTGGACAGAGTACGTTGAAAAATTAGGACACAAAATAAATACATGTTGATGAAGACAGAAATGTCTCTAAGTGACTTGAACCCACAGGCTCTGGAATGAAGAGTGAAGTGAATAAAGATGAAGCGTACAAGGATTCAAATGATGTTTCGTTTCGTTTAGAAAAAGCACCATCAGCATCACAATTTAGTTATGACTTATTTAAAAATAATTCATTGCCTTAGGACAGTCAGGTGGTTGGAGTGTTTCTTAAGGCAAGAAGTCTGGGATTTCAAAGTAAGACTAATGCTTAAGGACACAAAAATAAACTCTTGAGCTCCCATAAATACATACGTGAGGTTGATCAATTCTGTCCTTACTAGAAAAAGCGGGACACACTTAAAACCAATGACTTTTCCTGGACTTATCAGAGCACTGAGGTTGAAGAGCAAACCATCACATCGAAGTCTGGACAACAGACGCATCCAGAGAGGTCCATAGACTGATCCTTGCTGACGGGAGGGAAGCTGCGAGAGCCACAGATTGGCAGGAACACGGAAATAAATGATGATGAGCTCACTGAGTTTTCAGACCTCTTATTTGTGGGAAGTATTATTCTCACCCTTCACAGTGGAAGAAACGGAGGGTCGGGGATGTTAAATAATTGATTCAAGGTTATAATTTTAACACATAAACCCACGCAGATTTGCCTACAGAGGTGGGGGCACTGAATTCAGTGCTCCAGGTCCCAGATAGATGAAGGCTCTTGTGTACCCCAGGGATCAGGACAAGGACATCAGAGCTTTGATTTCAGGGTCCTAAAAAGACAGAGTTAATTTTTCAAGAAATGTCACTGAAGATGAAAGCGCCAGTGTAAATGAATAAGGTTTACTAGTTTTTACATTTTGAGGAAAATTTACAGACAAAGACCAGTTGTGAAATTAGTAGAGATAGGCTTTAGTGAGCATCGGGAAGTGGACTAAGCTGCTTAAGACTTGTAGGAAAGTATATTCTCACCATCTCCCAGTGGAAGACACTGAGGGTCAGAGATGTTAAATAATTTATTCAAGGTCATAATTTTAACATACAAATCCACCCCGATTTGCCTAATGGTTCTGGAGACATTGCCCAAGCGTGGCATAGAATTCTGACCGTAGTAAGACTCCATATAAATCGTGAAACTGTAAAAATCCTAAAGAAACCATTGGGAACACATCTTAGACATCTCATTGGCCAATACACCTCCTAGGGCAAGGGAAACAAAGGAGAAAATAATGGGACTACATCAAAACAGAGGTAAGAAATGTTCTAGCTAAGAAACCTGAAACCACCCATTTTAGTCCTAAGCTCTTATATTTTCTAGTAGAACATGGAAGCTGAATCTAAAGAAAAAAGCTGGAGAAGGCAGGGTCAGAGCACACTTGCTAAACTGCATTTGTGACTCAGTCACATTTTGGCTAAAGACTAAAACTTACCATTGGCTTTCTTTTAGCTAGATAATTATCTCTCCGGATTATAACATACGGTGTAATTTTTCATTTGAAGGGCAACTCTTTCTGGTTGTGAGGGACCCAGTGCTCACTTACTAAATAGAACTTTCATGCCATAAAAAAGCAAATTTTTCTGGAGGGGAAAAAAAAATCAATCAACTCTTGAAGAACAGAAAAGGCCCATAATTTTTTGATTAGTGGGGCACTAATGGTAACATAAATAACATATCCCTCAAGTTAGTTTAGTGTTTGTATATAGATTATTGATTTCAGAGAGGTAGGGAGAGGGAGAGAGACATAGAAACATCCATGATCTGCTGCTTCCTGCACACCCCCTACTGGGGATCGAGCCCACAACCTGGCCAGGTGCCCTGATCGGGAATCGAACCATGACCTCCTGGTCAACGCTCAACCACTGAGCCATGCCAGCTGGACTCAAATTAGTTTAATTTGAGTTAGTTTTAAGGCAGTTGCTAGGAAATATGTCATGGGGCAGAGGAGAAAATGATTAATTGCCATCGAAGAGGCATCAATCATAATTTTTTAAAAGGATTCAGATAAGAAAAAGAGGTCTCCAGTCTGTAGTGGTCAGGAGGGGCGTTATCTCAGTTGGATGTGAGCCAGCTGGATGTTAGCCAACACTGGCCAGGTGCTCCAGAGAGAGGACACATTGAACAGAATTACCATAGATATTGGTTTTGTGTAACCCTTGTCCTCGAAATATAATGGAGAGTACAGTTGGGAGTATTTTCCAATTTCAGTATAAGTGGAAAGAGTGTTATTGTAAGATATTTTATGAGAAGTCCAGGAGATATTTTAATGTAATTCAGCTCAGATAAATGCACACTCACTTAACTGGAGATTTAAAAATTTAGGAACCTAATAGTTAATGTAAAAATTAATGTATTTTAATATTCGACACACTAAAGGATTACTAAGTGTCCGTAGCTGATTAAAACCAGTGTTTTAGTATGCACTAGTAAGTGTTCTGTCAGACCTATGTTAAGAGGACAATCACTTTACAACAGTCATTCATAACCTTATTTCCTTGGGAGCCTGTTTGAAAGACAAGTCTTCTCTTTCAAAAAATGATTCTAAGTGTATACATATACAGCTTTTATTCAGTTTTGAGGTTCATTGTTCTCCTGAATTGCAGTCAAGTATTTGGGTTAAAATTTCCTGCTTTACTCAAAGACTTATACATACATGTAAGTATGAGGTTGGGGCCAAAGATGAATCATTACAAATTACATCTTGATTCTGGGTTTCACTAACTCTTAAATCTTGCCTCACACGAATGGGGAACTTATGTGGAGCTGGACACTATAATTGGCCTTTCATTGTACAGAGCTTCAATATATAGGACTGATTTTTAGTGATTATTTTAGTCACTGTCAAAAAATGTACCCTGAGACAGGCAAGAAGTTGCATTTTTGATGTTCATTATTGATATGAGTACAATACTTTTTATTTTTAAATGTATTTTATTGATTTTTTACAGAGAGGAAGGGAGAGGGATAGAAAGTCAAAAACATCGATGAGAGAGAGACATCGATCAGCCGCCTCCTGCACGCCCCACACTGGGGATGTGCCTGCAACCAAGATACGTGCCCTTGCCGGAATCGAACCTGGGACCTTTCAGTCCGCAAGCTGACGCTCTATCCACTGAGCCAAACCGGTCTCAGTGAGTAGAATACTTTTACACACATATGACTTGAAGGATCTTGCCTTTGGTGCCGGTTGGTCCCAAATGGATTCTATTAATTGTTAAGAATGACTCGAATTGGCATGTATTCTGGAGTGGGCTGATTCTCTGGCATATTTGTCTTCCTCTTTCTAGTCCCCTTTCTGCCTGGGATCATTAGATTTTCATACCAATACAATGTATAATGCTCTCACTGTACTAGATTGTGATGAAGCATCCATCTTATATAAAAACTGCTGTTTGAAATTTTAACCTTGCTATTGGCTTCTGTAAACGTTTGCTTGCTTAAATAATAAGGAAAATGAGGCTATTCCCACTTCAGAGAGGCCATTAAACCTTTCCTGGACAAAATTATCGGTGCTGGCACCAGGCCAGGCCTTCGGTTGAGGTCTCAAGGCCTCAGCACATAGGGGCCCTTTAAGAACTTGCAAAGGGGTGGAAGACATTCCATATTTGGGAGACAAAGAAGGTAAAAACATATAAATATGGAAAATTTCTGCCTGTTAGGGCCCAGAATTTGAGAAACATTTTCCTCTGGACCCGTGAGCATTAAATGTAACTCCAAACTCTCCGAGCATGGTTTGGTTATTCCGGTTTTCTGTAACAGTGACAGAGCTTAATATTGAGTTTCCAGGGTTAGTCTGCCCAAGGTCATATGGCCAGCAAGTGCCAAGAACCAAAGAAGTAGTGTAAACCAGGTTCTTTAGTCTAAAATTCTGTTGTATCATTGTTGCTGTTGTATTATTTTGTTTTTGTTGGATCTATTACATTTTGATTGTGTTGTCTTACCTTCTGTCTTCTAAACATTTTCCCCTGCTTCAGAGCTATTTCATTTTTAAATTTTCCAAGCTCTCCTGCCTTCATACCTACATTTAATATGGAAGAGCCCAGCACAGATGGCAGGAATCAATCTGGGTCCATAGCCAGAAGCTGTACACCTTGATCCAATTCTGACACATAGCGATATCTCCTTAGACAGTTGTATTAAGCAAGACCCTGAGAAACACCCAAGACTGTTGAAAGCCCAAAAGAGACCATGTATGTGCAAGCCCTTGGAAATCAACAAGGTGAAAGTCAAATTCAAGGGCTTATATCCTTGTTAATCATAATAACCAAGGTAATGGCATAATGTTTTTGATGAAATATCTGGAGCTTACATTCTGGCATAATAGGATAGCGTCTTTATCTCCCCTGTGGTGACAAACGTTGGTAGGTCTTAAATATTTAATCTAGAGTCGATATTAAATTTTAACATTCACTTGGCTAACACGGAAGATGAATATTCATATCCTTCTGGGGAAGAAATTTGCATTCCAGGGAGGAAGGCAGGTTAACAGATATTATAAAAGAGAGGCAATGTCCCCCACCTAGTGATTATTCCACTAGTAACAGCAGCCCTGTCTCTCCTTTTCTGTAAAGTTGATTTCTTGCCTCTGCCATCATCCCCCATACTGTGTACTCTGATTTGAAGGAAGGGGGCTGAGCCTGAGTAGAAGCAATCTGTTGATTTTTGCCTGCTCAGAATTCTTTCTTTCTTTCTTTCTTTCTTTCTTTCTTTCTTTCTTTCTTTCTTTCTTTCTTTCTTTCGCTTAGGAAAACTATTTAATTCTTAGCCCCAAAAGTAATAAAATATAAAGTTACTATAAGGTAATTTGACAATTTTAAATGCAGGCAACTTCTGATTCAAAATGTTCTGTTTTTCTACAGTCGGACAAACTTGAAAGTAATTCGCTCAAACTTGGTTTTCAGAAAAACAGAATAGGATGCACTGGGTTTCAAAGAGGTTGTGAATAAAAGAAACAATTCCAAAACCAAAATGGAACAAGCAAACCACCTAGCAAGATGCTAGAAAAATAAACTACAATAAAACCTCATTAATATTCATTAGGGACAAGCTGAGTTTGAATAGGTGACAATGTAAATAAATTTGTATGGTTATATATTTAAATTCTCCATGAAATACAAATACATATTTCAGGGATAAAGACTAAATTAAATATATATATATATATATATATATATATATATATATATATATATATGTGGGGGTTCATAAAAATCCTCATGAAAAGTATGTTAATGTAATTGAAAGTGATTAGTAATTGGTGTACAGAATTCTTTCTTCATTCTCCTCGTATCACCTTTCCTTTAGCCCGAGGGATTTCCATGCCATATAACGGTGTTCACATAATGAGAGGCATGCTAATCCGAATCGTACTTGGGATTTTTATGGCCAGGCAAGTGGAGGAGAAGCCCAATTTCATAGAAACAGTAACGGAGGTTGGGGACAGCCTGCACCTGCTGGGACCTCCTCTGTCATCCCGAGGAGAGAGGCTGCTGGGCAGGAGGCCGCCACACAGGAAGCAGAGCTGATAAGAAGAGAGAGCCCGGTTCCCGCTGATCTCGTTGGAACCTTGCTTCTCTGTCCTATGAAGCTACTAGCTCTAGCCTCTGGATGTTCCCTTTGCAAAGACCAACCAATTATTTTCTTATTTTAAACTCAATTTTCAGCTGAGCATTACCGCTCCGCTATTAGGAAAAGCTCCCGTGAAGGTCCAGTGTCTGCTCTTTCCAGAAAGACTCTGGTGCGAAGACAAAGATGAAATGGCCTTTTGGCCCTGAACCGTAATTACCTCCGAAAGAAACGGTCCGGCGGAAATAGTCCGTCTTGATACTTATTATAACGTTTGGAAATCTGAACATAATGATTTTCCTTCTCTTTCATATTAGTTGTCCAATACGCCTTCCCCTGTAATTAACTGAGCGTGTCACTGTTTCTTTGGGCAGAGTACAGAGAATTCTGCAAGTGTGGGCAATGCTGCACAAGACCCGAGCTGCCTCCAACACATCTGGCACTTTCCACATTTCCTGTGCTATCCTGTGACCTAGAGTGTCCCTCGGAGTGTGGCCTTTCTCTGCTGGGTGCATAGAGACCGGGTTGCGAAGTTTGAGATGAGTTCAGAAAAGAATCTGGTTTGCACAGTATGCCAGTGACACGGTTTCTAGAGTCAGGTGGCGGTTTTTATTATTTTAAACCAAAAAAAAAACCCACAAAAAAATAGAGAGGAAACTATGTTCATGTAAGCATATTGTCTACTTTTCTGATTTGAATAAGCAAATGAACATTACCCACCATACACATCTCAAAAAGACAAACAAACAAACAACAAACAAACAAAACACACACACACACACACACACACACACCGCCAAATATCCTCACCCCCCATGACAATCTACTCTACAATTATGAAAGCATTTCTGTAAGCAGTCTAAGTTTTTGTTTTTTAAATCTATCCTATAAAAATGTCAATATTTGCCAAGACTGGTTTGGCTCAGTAGAGAGAGCGTCGGCCTGCAGACTGAAAGGTCCCAGGTTCTATTCCAGTTGGGGGCATGTACCTTGCTTTCGGGCACAACTCCAGTAGGGGGCGTGCAGGAGGCGGCTGATCGATGTCTCTCTCTCATTGATGTTTCTGACTTTCTATCCCTCTCCCTTCCTCTCTGTAAAAAATCAATAAAATATATTTTTAAAAATTTTAAAAAATGTCAATATTTCTGTGTGGGTAGTTGTGGAGAAAAATGCGCTAAATTCATACTTCGTCAGAGATATGGTTAGGTGAGCAGAGGTGGTATAAGGACAGTATGAAAGAGGGGGTTGTTGAAATGGAAGGGTTGCCTCTGTCTATTAAATCCCAAACCTAATTTGAAGTTTGGCCTCCGCATTCCTCTCTGGCTGAGAGATTGAACGGGTCTCTCATAACAAAGCTTCTGGCTCTGTCTGGGGAGAGAGGCAGCTCAAGTCTCTGTAAATAATAGGAATGATTGTATTTCACGTTGATTAACTCAAAAGCTCCCTCCAGACTCTGCTTTGTTCTCTCAGAAAGATTTCATTGCTTCCCATTACAAAACCTTTTTGTCGGTGATAACGTGAGTACCTTCAAGAAATAAAGCACCAGGACTATCTTTAGACTTCATTTCCGGGGACCACTGCATGCTCTTTATGGAACATAAAAGGAAAAATAACAACAAGTGATTTTATCCTTAATAGAGAAAAGTCTTCCATATTTTTTTTCTCCGACAGATTTACGTCCTCCCGCTTTCTAAAAAAGATCAGCCGTGGCTTGGAAATTAAAATGTCATGTGGAAGAAGACATTCAAAGTTAAAATAGCTGACAGCCCATTGGAAGAAAAACAAAATGCACCTCAAAGCATGTAGGCAGTGAGTTCAGGCCTGAGATTTTTGATGTCTAACGTAAATAAAGTTAGGTTGTGGACTACATATTTTCATCTGTTGGCTGAAAAAAATTCACATTCATTTCAGTGGCCGGCTTATTCTTAAGTATAAGGTAAAAACTTGGAAAAAACTTTACCGTTAGGGTCCTTGTTTACAAAATTAAGGATACTCTGTTGTATGAATAGCTAGAGACCAAGGGATATGGGGAACGGGAGATGTTTTCTTTAGTCAAAGAAAGACAACTTGCCAAAACCGGTTTGGCTCAGTGGATAGAGCATCGGTCTTTGGACTGAAAAGTCCCAGGTTCGATTCCAGTCAAGAGCATGTACCTTGGTTGCGGGCGCATCCCCAGTAGGGGGTGTGCAAGAGGCAGCTGATAGATGTCTCTCTCTCATCCATGTTTCTAACTCTCTATCCCTCTCCCTTCCTCTCTGTAAAAAATTAATAAGATATATTAAAAAAATAAAGGAAAGACAACTTGGTGCATTGACTTAAATAAACAAGGCGAATCTTGATGGAAAACCCAGAGGAACGCTGAGGAATACTTTGATCACATTTCTGAGGACAAAGCTAAGTGCGGTTCTACCCTCATCCCCATTTTTAATTCAATATGTGGGGGCGGGGGGAACTGACTATCAAGTAAAACAAAGCGGAAAGATAAGTTTATTTGACCTGCAAGCTGGGAAGCTCAATGGGTTCTGAGTTGCTCAGTCTGGGGAATTTCTAAGGGATAAATACGAGAGTTATTTGTTTTTTTCCGACAGGCTGCCTAGCCTCGTGGTCTTCTTGTTTGGGTCAGGGTGGCTGAATCGGGAGAGTAAGGAAATCTGGGGATGACAGGGACAGACATGGCATTTGGGTATTGGCTGGCTTCCTCTGAGGATCTCCGAGCAGATTTGTCATCTCCTGTGACTTGCTACTTGATGAGTCACATTCCCCATGTCCCCACAAAAACTACACCTTGCTCGCATAAGCATTGGGTTTTGCTCTGTATTTGGGAAAAGTGAGGAAGGACTAAGTGTAGCCTAAAATGGCCAAAAATGAGAACTCAGGCTGTCAACGGGATGTCTGCCATATGTGGACAAGAATTTACAAATGACCCATGAGCACAAAAAAATAGAATGCAGTCCATGATTTTCTTATCACCAGGCATAAGTGACTTTCACACAAACACGAGCACATGAAGGCTGTCTGAACTCACTATTGAAGTCGTCCCAGGGTTGTTTTAAAGCCATTTTATTATCTCCTAACTCTTAACCTCCCATTTTTCTTTTTGGTTTCTTGAAAATGATCTCATCTTCCAATTAATTAAGAAGAGTTAGCCAAAACCGGTTTGGCTCAGTGAATAGAGTGTCAACCTGCGGACTGAAAGGTCTCAGGTTCGATTCCGGTCAAGGGCATGTATCTGGTTGTGGGCACATCCCCAGTAGGGGGCATGCAGGAGGCAGCTGATGGATGTCTCTCTCTCATTGATGTTTCTAACTCTATCCCTCTCCCTTCCTCTCTGTAAAAAAATCAATAAAATATATCTAAAAAAAAGAAGAGTTAAAGTTAATATATTTTAGCATCCCAACCTTTTATTATCTCTTATACTAGTTTCCTACAGCTACATAACAAATTACCCCCAACCTAGCAATTTAAAGCATGGTAGCTTATTCTCGCACAGTTTCTGTGGATCAGGGTTCCACCCGGGGCTTAGCTAGGTCCGTGGCCCGTGGTCTCACAAAGCTGCCGTCGAGGTGTTGGCGAGGGCTGAATTCTCATCTGAGGTTTGAGGGTGCTTTTCCAAACTCACTGAGTGTTCCTCATCATAATGCGAGTTTCTTTCACAGCCATAAAACTGAGGTCCCCGATTTATAGAGACCACTCACCGTTCTTTGCGTCTGGCCCTTTCCATCACATGTCATGTTGCTTCAAGATCAACATAAGAGTGCCTGCTGCTTCCTGCTTCTTACGGATTGACTCTCTCTGAAAGGTCTCACCTAGTTAGGTCAAACCCAGACAAGATAAATTTTCTCTCGATTAGCACAAAGTCATATGACTAGGTGCTTTAATTACATCTGGGAGATTCTTTCATCTTTGCTGTAACCTAACCCAGACATGGGAGTAATGTCCCCTCACCTTCACAGTTATGTCCACTCTCAGGGGGAGGGGATTATGCAAGGACCTGGGTCATTGGGAGTCACCCTCCATTAGAATCTTCCTGCCACACCCTTCCTTTCTCCTTGTCAGAATCTGTTCATCTATTTCCAGACTTTCTGTCTCCTAGGGCTCTTTGCCCTCTTACTTTACAATACTCTCCCTCGTTTTAGCTGTTCTTTTAAAAAATATGCACTGAGCAGCCCGATTATGATGATCTCTGCATAATAATCTGGCCACTCAGTGTATATTTTATATAATAAAAGGCTAATATGCAAATTGTCCCCTCTACCAGGAGTTCAACCAGCAGGCAGGCCAGCCAACTGCCCATATCCCCTCCCCCTGGCCAGGCTGGCCGGATCCCACCCATGCACAAATTCATGCACCACGCCTCTAATACACACACACACACACACACACACACACACACACACACACACTGAGTGGCCAGATTATTATGCATTCAGAGATCATAAAAATCTGGCCACTCAGTATATATTTCTCTTATTGATTTCATAGAGGAAGGGAAAGTTACTGAATGTGAAATAAGATTCCAAAGGCTAAAATGCCAAAGAACCATCCTAGAGACTTACAGTTTCCTGGATATTTAAAGAAAAATATTATCTTTCCTGAATGCACTATTTCAGCAAATTAAAACCAAAGTTAATTATGTTTATATCAAGATTTTACTGTAAGAACTCATATGTTTTAGGAGGGCAAGGCACTTACCAATCTGTAAAGAACATGATCACACGGAGTAGAGAGAGAAAAAATTGATTTCTAATTTATTTCCTCTTGTTTCTTTCTGATAAATATTCAGTATAGCTGGATTAGTGATTCAGTTAGAAGCAATCAGTTTTTAAAGCCTTGTGATCCTGTGGACCCGATCCTTTAAAAGTCAGCTTCCACAAAGCTCAGGGCCAATGTGCAGCCTGTGTTACCTTGTGCATTAGAAATAAAGGTGCTCTGTTTCAAAAATATGCTTCCCAACCCATTCCCAACCCATTCCCAGGCAGACTTCAACGTGTGTTCTCCTCTTATGTACATTTTTTGTTGTTGTCAAATGTGACTATTTGTGTAGTTTAAATAATTACCAGGGATAGTTAATTAAGAAGCAGCAAGTATAGGCATTAGAGATAAAGTTAGTCTTTATGAGGTACTTGTATTAATTTTCTCAGAGTTGTTTTTTTTTATTGCATGGCAACTAATAACCAGAAATAAATGGCAGTACCTCCTCAATTTCCTCGCTTTTAGTTAAGAACCATCTGTTTCTTTATGATCCCATTAAGAAGTTCAAGTGCTTGGGTGTTTGGGGTTCTGTTGTACATGTGCCCATCCCAGATCACCATGATGCGAGGTTGTGATCAGGTTAGATGCGATGATTGTCTTTTCCTTCTTTTGAATAATAGCACAGGTATTCTATTCCTGGGACAGACATAATTCATTTCCTTCTGTGTCCATTCTATCTTTTGGTATTGGAACCGTTAGATATACGGTTCTCTAGCCAGAAACTAGGTTTTCAGACTCTTTGGAGCTTAATTTAGCCAAACGACTAAACTTCAGGCTGTGAGATATAACAGAAGGAATGGTGTTTATCTTTCAGGTCAGATCCCTTAAAAAGAGCATTTCCTGTGTTCCATTCCTCTCTCCCCTCCTTTTTTTGGGGGTGGGCCAGCAAGTGACCTTTGACCAGGCAGGCAAGGCCATCATCACTGCAGGAGACCGAAGAGCCTTAGCACAGGATGAACCTGCGTGGTTGGAGCAGAACCACTTGGGGTTACAATTCCGGACTATTTTGTGTGAGAGAAATAAACTTACATCTTGTTTGCTTCACTGCATTTTGGGGATTCTGTTACAGTAGCTTAATATATACTGTAAAGCAGCACTTACAGCTCTTGGTTCATTTTATAGGAACAACATCTAGAGATTGTCTATGTTTTGTATTTTGTTTGTTTGTTTGTTTACCCTACATGCCAGGACAGGGGACCATACTGCATATCTGACCAGCTTGAATATATCCTTTTAGTGTGGGTAGAGCCTTAGGGCCTTCTGGAGCCAGAGCTAGTCAGCAGCTCAGTGTTCAGAACCCAAGGTATTGACCCATTTGTAAGAATGTTTCTGTAGAGACATTTCAACAGGAAGAATAGTTGATGAATAGTTACTGGTTCTCTAGTCCAAAAATACCAAACCAGTGGGAGAGGTAGGTACAAATGAAAAACATTAGGGTACTCTACCTGGTAGATCAGAAGATCAACAGAGAAAGAGATCCACATGGCTAGGACTGGCAGCATTATTATGAAATGATTTACATGTTTTAACTTTAACTCACTGCATACAAATAAGCACATATACATTATTAAGGAAAATGTTTCTCAAATTCTGGGCCCCAACATGCAGAAATTTTCCGTATTTATATGTTTTCACCTTTTTTGTCTCCCAAATATGGGATGTTTCCCGCCCCTTTGCAAGTTCTTAAAGGGCCCCTATGTGCTGAGACCTTGAGACCTCAAACAAAGAGCTGGCCTGGTGCCAGCACCGATAATTTTGTCCAGGGAAGGTTTAATGGCCTCTCTGAAGTGAGAATAGTCTCATTTTCCTTATTATTTAAGCAAGCAAGCATTTACAGAAGCCAATAGCCAGGTTAAAATTTCAAACAGCAGTGATGGGTGATTCTTTTGATAAGTTTAATATTTTAAATCATGTAGAAATTTAGAAACTAGTATTCTGACTAGGTGTGACACTTATTGAATAAACACAATCAAATTTATCTCTGTATTTATAAAGTTTCCTTTGATTAATTCTGAATGTAATTTTTAATTATTTTCTTAATGACAGATGATTATGGAATGATTTACATTTTTTAACTTTAACTTACTACATACAAATAAGCACATATACATAAATAAACATGAACCAAGGAAACAATATGTAAAATAATTTTAGCTTTATGCTTTTTTTTACATTTACCCTATGTCTTCCAAGTTGAGTTTTTCCTGTATAATAATCAGTATTGTTCAGGTATAACATGCCTAGTCTTGAACATGATTTCTCACTGAAAGTCGTATGAGAAATTAGTGTGCAAGCTAGTGACTCAGACATAACACATTTTAATTTATTTTCTTGAGTTACAATTCCGTGCCTCACTGTCCTGTTTATTTTTCTAGTTCAATATGTAGATGTTAAATATATTATTGATTTCAGCACTCAACTTAGTAGACTTAATTGTATTGAATTATGGTTTCAAAAATATTATCATGGTCATATCTGGGTCAGAGGTTTTTGCACACACACCATACCACCTCAATAATGGTGGATTAACCTTTACAAAGGGTATAGATCCTTATTTATTAGAATTTTCTCTTAGTGGATGTCTCTATAATTAAAAATATACAGTATATGTACTGCTATTTATTTAACTTCCCTCACCCCGCTGGTGTGGCTCAGTTTCCCTCAAGAGAATTTTATATAATGCGAATCTAAAATCAAACTTAGGTTGTACAATAATTGTTTTAGTCACATTTCTTTCAGAAAAACTTTATCAACTGCTACAAGTCCAACAAGTCTTTCCATTAGATTTTTTGTCGTTACTTTTTTCAAAGTATAAAACATTAGACCATCAATATTAAAATCATGTTGATAATAGTTAAAAATGTACATTCATTTTTTCAATTCAACAAAGCTTTATTGTTCAGATTAATACAATTGTTCCTCTTTTTCCCCCCTATAGCCTCCCCTCTACCCAGTTCCCACCTCACCCTCTGCCCTTACCTCCCCCCATCATTGTCCTCATCTATCGGTGTGTACGATTTTTGTCCAGTCTCTTTCCCAACCCCTGAACCCTTTTCCTCCTGAGAATTGTCAGTCTACTCCCTTTCTATGCCCCTGATTCTATTATATTCACTTGTTCATAGATATGTATTTGTTTTTCGTAATTTTTATCTTTACCTTTTTCTTCTTCCTCTTCTTAAAGAATACCTTTCACTATTTCATATAATACTGGTTTGGTGGTGATGAACTCCTTTAGCTTTTTCTTATCTGTGAAGCTCTTTATCTGTCCTTCAATTCTCAGTGATAGTTTTGCTGGTAGAGTAATCTTGGTTGTAGGTTCTTGCTATTCATAACTTTAAATATTTCTTGCCACTCCCTTCTGGCAGGGTGAGGGGTGGGGGAGAGTCTGGACTGTTGGAAGTTGGGAGTGATCAGGCCTACAGTGAAGGGCAGTTGGGGGGGACCCAGGCCTGCAGGGGAGGGCAGTTAAGGGCAAACAGGCTGGCAGGAGACCAGTTAGGCATCAATCAGGCTGGCAGGGAAGTGGTTAGGGGGTGATCAGGCTGGCAGGCTGAAGTAGTTAGGGGCAATCAAGAAGCCAGGCAGGTGAGCAGTTGGGAGCCAGCAGTCCTGGATTGTGAGAGGGATGTTCTACTGTCCTCTTAAACCTGATCCTACCAAGATAGGTCCTAAACGGGCAGTAAGCCATCCCTGGAGGGGTCCCAGATTGGAGAGGGTACAGGCTGGGCTGAGGGACCCCCCTCCCATGCATGAATTTCATGCAACAGGCCTCTAGTTACCTATAAAAGAAAGACTTTACTTTTCAGAGTCTGAGTCAACTGCACCCCAGAAGTAATCTGGTATTCTTAACATCACTAAGACAAGCTTGTCTACTAATTTGGGAGAATCTTCTCTGTAGTCACTAATTGCTATAATCACTCCTTGCTAACTATTCTATATATGTTCATCGATTTTTTGAATCCCTGGAATTGGTCCCAAGTGCTTGCAGGTTAAAGGGAGGGTAGTTTGTTACTGTGTGGGTTTTCTTGTAGTTGGCTCCTCTACTTAACATTGATCTAAATTTCTTCCTTTAGATATTATTTTGGTATACATAAGAGCTTCCCAAATTACAGGAAATAAAGTAATTATTTCTCTTAGTTTTACTACTTATTAGAAGCCAAGACTAATGGGATTTATCTTGAGCACGAAATTCACAGCATCTATGACATGATAAAGAGATTCTGTGAAGAATTGAAAATAAGCAGTAAATATTAAATAACATTCAGGCCTCTTAGAATAATCTACTTAATTTTTCCCAGACTGCTGATCAAGGACTAAGTAGGAAGAACTTGGTTTAAAGCATTCTAACTAATAAAAAATTGTAATGGGGCTTGGTGTTAGCTAGCTCATGGGAATAACTATACTGTTTTAATTATTGATGAAATGATTTCTGCATCAAAAGGAGTTAAAACAACGTTTTTAGAGCCACAGGGGAAATTATAGTCTTTTAAACCCAATGCAGTATAAAGCTATTTATTATCGCTGGGATGAGCAATAAGATAAAATCTTTTGGTAAGTAAAAGTCCTCCTACACTCAGAAAGCTGAAATTTTTCTCAGAAGTTTCTATGAAATGTCATAGGCTCAGTCATGGATAAAATTGAAGTTGTACTGTCAGCCTGAAACTGCTTCAATATGCTGTCACAGGAATTTATGGAAATGTCCCGCATTTTACAAAAATATGTTTACTTAACTTGCGTACAAACACACCGGGGACATGTGTGGGAAGTAACAGCAGAGCGGTCTGATTGTGACATGAGGAGCCTGCAGTGAACCAGGAGACAGAACAGTGAACCAGGAGGGGCTGGAACCAGCCTCAGAGACTAGGGCTTTGGTAGGTGGCCTTCATGTCTCCTGAAGGTGGGCATCAGGACTGCAAGGCAATTCCTGTTAAATGTCGCCACCCCAAAGCTAGCCTGGCTGGCATCCGTGAATGCCCTCACGGACACAGATGCCCTGTGGAGACATGACCTTTACAGGTGGAGACCCAAGGGGTGGAGGGGTTTCCTCCAGCTGAAATGTGGGGTCAGCAGCCCTGTCTCTGCCATGCTTCCCTGTGGGACGACAGGAGACGATGGGAAGCTGTGACTTCACTGCTGTCCTGGCTGACCCTGGTCTTAATAGGTTTGTTGTTGTTGTTTTTTTCTAATAAAGTTTATTCTTTAACCCAGTGGTGGGCAAACTCATTAGTCCACAGAGCCAACTATCAACAGTACAACGATTGAAATTTTTTTGAGAGCCAAATTTTTTAAACTTGAACTTCTTCTAACGCCACTTCTTCAAAATAGACTCACCCAGGCCGTGGTATTTTGTGGAAGAGCCACACTCGTGAGCCGCGGTTTGCTGACCACTGCTTTAACCCATGCTAATATAGTCACCAGACTCTAGTCACCACAGGAGACATTTAGATAGCACTCACCTTTATGTGGAATGATATTTTTTAAAATATATATGTATTGACTTCAGAGAAAGATAGAAACATCAATGATGAGAGAGTATCATCCATGGGCTGCCTCCTAAATGCCCCCCATTGGGGATTGAGCCCACAACCTGGCCATATTCTCTGACTGGGAATTGAACCATGACCTCCTGGTCAATGCTCGACCACTGAGCCATGCCAGCCAGGCTGATATATTTAAAAAAATCAATAAACAGCCTTCAATGGGACCGATCTTACATACTTTCGATATTTGTTACATTGCTCCATACACTTTAGTCAAATTGTGTCACCATTTCCTATATGGATCACAGATTTGCAAAGAACACATACATCTTAACCAAAATAAAAACAGAACGATAAAAAGTCTGTTTTTGGGAATTGGACATTCCCTCCAAAACAAGATTATCTTTGTTTCATATACTTGAGTATATTCACTTTCAACTTCTACCCTTATAGACCTAATGGCAGATTTCAGATCTACGCAGAATTGATTCCGTTCTCAATCCCAAATAATGGTTAATTCATTGACAAGAAATCAAGTTCCTTCAACATTAATTTTGAAAACTAACTAGGGCAGTAAATCTGCTTCACAAACTTGCACATGGTGCTCTAAACTCAATATAAAAGACATTTGGGATATCCATTACCTTTTATTATCGTCTTTATTATGGACACGGGGGCATTAACTGAATTGCAAGCGTATGATATTGTCATCATCCTCATTTGGAGGAACAGTGTTCTAGTCCTAACTCCTGGCGGGGACAGAGCTGTGCTTAGAACCTGTTTCCAGGACAAACAGCAGCAGAGGTCTTTATCTACACCAGTGGTTCTCAACCTTCCTAATGCCGTGACCCTTTAAGACAGCTCCTCATGTGGTGGTGACCCCCAACCATAAAATTATTTTCATTGCTACTTCATAGCTGTAATTTTGCTATTGTTATGAACTGTAATGCAAATATCTGATAGGCAAAATGTATTTTCATTGTTACAAATTGAACATAATTAAAGCATAGTGATTAATCACAAAAACAATATGTAATTACATATTGTGAAATATTTATTTCTAATTACAAATAAATGAAATTTTGTCCAGAATCATGGTGTAGCATGGGTAACAATCTTCATATGACAACAGTAAACTACATTGCTACACTTGCTACACCGAGGAGCGGTGTGTTGGTTCCTAAGACCATGGGAAATAGGTGTTTTCCAATAGTCTTAGGCGACCCCTGTGAAAGGGTCGTTCGACCCCCAAAGGGGTCTCAACCCACAGGTTGAGAACTGCTGATCTAGAGTGACTGTGGAGTGTTACAGCCCTCAGACATGTCCAGAAACTTGGTTTTTAATTAATTCATTTTTTATTAGAAATAAAACTTTGATATGGCTTTTTGAAGATTTATTTTACTGTGACTGGGTCTTTAAGTCATTATACCCAAAGAGTGTAAGAGAAAAGAGATGGAGCACCTAGGAAGTGTGTGTGTGTGTGTGTGTGTGTGTGTGTGTGTGGTGTGTGTGTGTGTGAGAGAGAGAGAGAGAGAGAGAGAGAGAGAGAGAGGTTTTGATGAGTAGTGATGGACAGTTGCTTCACATTTTCACATGATGAGCTATTTCCTCCTTTCCATTTTTTATATGACTCTCTTCTATTTCTTGAACACGAGTTAACAAACAAAAATATTTTCTGAATTACTCTTGGATCCTAAATTTACATTAACCTATATTTTTTGAGAATTTTTACGAGTATATTTAAGCCAAACAGATGACATTGACAGCAGCAAGAGTTCAAATGCTCCCCTAAACTCTTTTCAAATGTTACTGCACATGTGGAGGCATATCCGCCGCCTTGGGCACAGGACCAGGGCACAGCGGAGCACAGTGGCCACTGTGGCACAAATGGCCTCATGGAAACCAGCCAGATGCAAAAATCAAAACACCCTAAGAGCAGTTATTTCTCCGCCCTGGGGGGTGAAGCAAATTATGTTAACTGTTTACTAAAGTGCATGTTGTTTTCAATGACGGTTAACGCCAAATCAAACCGTCCAGTGAGGAGGCTGTTTGCATAAAGTGCAAGCATGGAAACTGGTTTGAGGCTATATTTAATTTGCACAAAAAATATTCTTTTGCTCATTTATATCGAAGTACTTCCCCTGAGAGCGAACTGATTTGCTGGTGGATTAAGAGACCACCATTTTCCCACCGAGCCTTTATTTGGTCTGTGAAAGCTTCCCGGTGAGAAGGTTTTTACTTTGGAAAACCTCCCCAGCGTTTGACTATTTGAGGGGCATATGTGTTTCTCTGTGATGAGGACCCCGCTCTAGAAATCGCAAGCCTGAGCCCCAATAATAGGCACATCCTGTGGCCTGAAGTGTTGACGGGCACCCTGGGGAACCCCCACACTGGGGAAAAGGACTGATCCTATTGGGCATCTTTATTTTTTAAGACTCGTTTCTGAATCTGAATTTCTAGGACAAAATACATGCCCCCAATTCACTGCTTTTATTTTTCTATCGGGAGGGGACCTCGGGATGTGAGGGGGGAAGATAAGCAAGCAAACGCAAGAGCTTCTGGCTACGATAGTAGGAGACGTTTTCTGAGGACCGGTGGCCAGCTTCTGTGGGCATCCACATGAGATCACACTGCTCTTCTCACCAGCGGCCAGACAGACAGCTTCCTCCGGCTTTGATCTCTCTAGTAGCTCAGGTTCCGCCTGCTGTTTAGGGATGGTAGCCCATCAACACAATTGAAATGAAAAATATTCCACTTCGATTTAGGACTTAATTTTTTATAGCATCGTAGACTCTTTTTTCTCTTCTATCATAGGATGTGATTTTATGTCATCAAAAAAGTGTGATTTTGATCACATTTTAAAACCTCTTGCTACGTCAATTTTTGTTTCTGCAAAATGGGCAGGGTGGGGCTCTTTTAAGAAATTATTATCAGAAATATATGAGTAAACACAAATGAAGACTTTAAAGCAGCGTCTCGTAGCATCCCTTGGGTTTTATTTTTATGTGTACTTTGACCCACACTAGCTTTCATATTCCTAGAAAATCACACATAAAAAAAATCCCTCCTGCTGAAAACCTGTTTGGCTCCCTGGATAGAGCATCAGCCTGCGGACTGAGGGGTCCCAGGTTCGATTCTGGTCAAGGGCACGTGCATTGGTTGCGGGCACGTCCCCAGTGGGGAGCGTGCAGGAGGCGGCTGATCAATGTCTCTCTCTCATCGATGTTTCTGACTTTCTGTCTCTCTCCCTTTCTCTCTGTGAAAAATCAATAATATATATATATATATATATATATATACATATATATATATATATATATATATTTTTTTTAATCCCTCCTATTAAAAGATTTTTCTGAAGAGAAAACGGGGGTAGCGGGCACTCCCTTCACCCTGAGCCTGATCGCTGAGTGGATGGGGGGCAAGGCCAGGCCAGGGGAAAAGCCAAGAGCCCGCAAAGCGGGAAAAATAGTCTCTTCGTTGCAGAGTTGAATGGATTTTGGCACTGATGCCGGCAGGGAAGCATTTCCTTCCTTCCATGTCTACTGCACTTCCTTCCATTCAGCTTCAGCGATCAGCCTGTGGTACGACCATCCTTAAAACAGAGCCTCTGCCACGCAATGCAGAGGGACCCAGTGCCGTTCATGTTTTCATGGCCTGGCAGAAAGCTGGAGTCAGAGGAGGCCTTTTCCCATGTTTTGATAGTAGCTGTTCACATCTGCCCCTCCTTCCTTCTGACAGGCAGGCCTCTGATCGCCTCCTTTTCCAGGTAATAACTCAGGGCGTGATCGGTAAGGGCCAGTCCTGTCCGGTGTGGCGGTTCTCATACTGCCCGGCCTGCTCATTACTGCTCCCTGCTGTTTCCTGCTGGACCCGGTGTGTTATTTCCCGGGGGACCCCTCAGTGGCCACCTCTCGGTGGTCACCAAGCGGCACTAACTGTAACCAACATCTTTCCTCCTCTCAGAAGTTCTTCCCAATTCCCGTTATTTAGTAAATAATAAAACTTTGCATTCGTGTACTACAGTGGTACCTCGAGATACGAGTGCCCTAACATACGAGATTTTTTAGATATGAGCCGTCGAGCGAGCTATTTTTGCTTTGAAATACGAGCAACAGTTGAGATAGGAGTAATCGCGCGGATCGGCCGGCTGCACACGACCCACCAGTTTACCGTGACTCGAGTGTCTCATAGTTTCCCACGCCTCAAGGTTACGGACTGAATTAAACTCGTATCTTGAGGTACCACTGTACTAGTCTTATTCATGTTTCCAAGCTCCTGACACGGTATTTTCCTCATGTTGCTTGACTCCAAACATTTTTTAAAAATATATTTTATTGATTTTATACAGAGAGGAGGGAAGAGGGATAGAGAGTTAGAAACATCGATGAGAGAGAGACATTGATTAGCCGCCTCCTGCATGCCCCCTACTGGGGATGTGCCTGAAACCAAGAAACATGCCCTTGACCGGAATCGAACCTGGGATCTCTCAGTCTTCAGGCTGAAGCTCTATCCACTGAGCCAAACCGATTTTGGCAACTCCAAAGATTTTTATTATAATTTCAAATCCAAAATGTCAGTGAAGATGGATCTGTCTTAAGCTCCTATTTATCACATGTTGCTTTTCCTGAATGATGGCTGAAGATAGCAGATAGCTTGTAACAGCCTAAATGTACTTCCTTCCGCTTCAATAAAAGCCTTCCAATCAGATCCTGAAGGCAGATGGACCGCTTACCAAGGCACTGTGAGGAAAACAGATTTGTGAAGCAAACTTGAAATCTAACGATCTCTGCACTGCAGAGGCCTGTTAGGCGTGCAGGCCATTGGGTTATAGGCCAATGGGATAGAAATTTCTATCTGATCAACAGAGGTAAAGAGAAGAGAGAAGAAAAAGAATGAAGCTGCTGAACAACAGCTGAGAAATTGCCTTTTCCTGGAAGGCCTAGAGAGAATTCTTAAAACTCTCCAGCCAAGTGTGTGAAACATGCCAAGATTTTAGCGGAAATTCCTGTGGGGAAGGTGATAGGGAAGGACCTGAGAGCTGTCAGACTGTGAAGCAGGTCTGGCCCTGAGTGAGGAAAACAGGGAAGATGACAGGAAGCACCTCGGATCAGCGTGTGGCCCCCGACACAGAAGTCTCAGAAAGACCATCACGTTGTCTGAGAGCCAAATGCATTCCTCAAAGGAGTCGGCCATCCATGGGTCTGCCTCAATTTCCCCATTGCACCCAGCCATCAGTTGGGAGCGGTTCAGATGTGTTCCTGAGTTAATTTTTTTTTTGAATCCTAGTATCTCGGGGTGGAGGAAGTTCTGAAAGATCGTGTAGTCTAACCACTCACTGTAACGGAGCGAAGTCCCCACAAGACAGACCACAAAGACCAACCGAATTCAAACAGGCCTAAGTTTATTACAGACTCGAATCTGGGCTCAAACCTTAGCTGACGCAGCAGCCTGGCAAACGCCTGGTAAGAGCCCCGACAGAGGGGCAGTCCCTCTTTTTATACCCACTCTGCCTTCCCCTATTGGCTCATAGATGCTGACTTGGCAATCTCAGGCAGCAAGGGACCAGCTAATCCAGAAGGTTCCTAGCAAGGCTGATTGACCTAGTCAACCCAACAAACTCAGGTCAGGTGTTGTGGTCTGGCCGAAGATAAGAGGCTCAAGATTGCAGTTAATCAGAGGCAGGTTCACACTTTTAACCCTGATTCTGAACCTTCCCCTCCCCCTTCTTTAATAGTTTGCTGGCCTGGCTTTAGGGGAGGAAGTGTCAAGCCTAGCCGTGAGAGGATTCCTCAGTAGTTCCCAATTTAACCGCTACACTCACCAGTGCTGACATCCCATCTGTCCTTTCGTGCTGATGGTTGAAACAGCATTTTCTTTCTCTCTCCTGAAGGAAGTCTCACTCTTTTCTGAAGTTCGCCAGGCCAGCTCTTGGCAGCCCGACTTGCTAGAAGTTCCACTTTGAGTTGGAATCACTCTCCCTGTTTATGCTCATGCTGCCAGCTCTGCACTTGGGCACGTACATGACAATGACATCCATGAAACTTCCAGGGCAGCTAAGATGTCCCTGCCTTGCTGTTTTTGCTTTGGTAGCCGGATGACTCTAGTAAATCTGGTCCAATAATCTGTGCTGAAGGGTCATGTACAGCTCAGAACAGAAGACTTTCGCTGTCTGTTTAGTCCCTGGGCAGAAATTCCAGCTCAGCCCTGGATGTGCTCATGTCTAAAGCAGCTCTCTGGGCAATGACAGTTTTTTTAAAAAAATATATTTTATTGATTTTTCACAGAGAGGAAGGGAGAGGGATAGAAAGTCAGAAACATCGATCAGAGAGAGACATCCATCAGCCGCCTCCTGCACACCCCACACTGGAAGATGTGCCCGCAAGCAAGGTACATGCCCCCGACCGGAATCGAACCCGGGACCTTTCAGTCCGCAGGCTGACACTCTATCCACTGAGCCAAACTGGTCTTGGCGACAATGACAATTTTTAACCGTTCTGTGAAATGGGAACGCTGACTGCACTGGGGGGATTAATGAAGTGGGACCCAGCAACGAAAAGTTTCCTTTCCAGGACACTATTAAGGAAGAGATAATAAAAATAAAAATTATACTAATAACTAAGGATCCTAGAAGCTTTGGGGAGAAGAGAGAAAGCGATCTCCCCAATCCGATCTCAAACCTATCATTTTATTAATTAAGCGAGGCCCTGAAGAAACAGCCCCACCAAACATTTCCAAAAATGCTGATACTCAAAATGCTCTCCCTATCTACCCTCCATCCCAGCACCTTAACGGCTGCCAGCCACACAGTGGGAAAGAATCTTCATCTCCTTGTGGCTACTGTTGCCTTAGAAATAACAAAAAATTAGAAATTCAAAGCAAAAAGAGCACGTGCCATCAAAACATGAGGATTTTTCAAGCGATTTGGAGTGATGGCCTTTGGTGCATTTGGATCAGGTGAAGAGATTACTTCAGTGAAGGAGGGGTGATCCGCATGTGTCCACGCCCCAGGAGGCTCCTTTCTGGCTCTCTTTACAGATTCTTCCAATTCATCTTCACAAAAGTCCTCCAAAGAAATACAGTGGTACCTCGAGATACGAGTTTAATTCGTTCCGTAACCTTGAGGCGTGGGAAACTATGAGACGCTCGAGTCGCGGTAAACTGGTGGGTCGTGTGCAGCTGGCCAATCCGCGCGATTACTCGTATCTCAAATGTTGCTCGTATTTCAAAGCAAAAATAGCTTGCTCCACGGCTCGTATCTCAAACATCTCGTATGTTAGGGCACTCGCATCTCGAGGTACCACTATATTGTTACTTTCATGTTGCAGATGGGTAACGTAGGCTCAGGCTAAGAAAATTACCCAGAATGTTACATCTACCAAGGCATTGGGGAGTCTCCCTAGGGGACTCCCTCCCATAAGGGTCAAGTTCTGCATAACTCAAAAGCTATGATTTTTAAAAAATTATTATTACACAAAGTTGGCATAATAATTTTTCTGTTTTTCTAAGAACACATCCGTTGCTTAAAAAGAATCATTATGGGATGCCCCGGTGGGGGAGGAAAACTCAGTGAAACGTTCTCACCTGAGATCAGGGGTCTTCAAAGAGCCAGACAACGAGCATTTCCGGCTCTGCTGGCCAGAGGATGTCTGCTGCAACTGTGCTTCCCTGCCATTGTAGCCAAGACAACGGGAACACATGGACGCAGCTATCAAACTTAGTCACAGAAATGCATTTACAAAACTTCCCTTACAATAGCAGATGTGAATTGGACCCTACTCTGGGAATTCTAAAATAGTAGGCTGCCCACCCCACCAAGATCTTTCTACTCCGTTGAAACCCATTTGGCTCAGTGCATAGATCACCAGCCTGCGGACTGAAGGGTCCCTGGTTCGATTCCAGTCAAGGGCATGTACCTTGGTTGCGGGGGCATTCCCAGTAGGGGGCATGCAGGAGGCAGCTGATGGATGTTTCTCTCTCATCAATGTTCCTAGCTCTCTGTCCCTCTCCCTTCCTCTCTGTGAAAAATCAATAAAATATATTTTTTAAATAAGATCTTTCTACTCCTATCATTTTACTGCAATGCCACTCATAGGTGGAAGGTCACAGTTTTTAGGGAGGTCTGATTTATGTCAATAGAAGTCAGGATAAGCAAGTCAAGAGTTTGCTTCTTTGGCTGCTTACTATGTGTTTTTCATCCGTTGCAAATGCAGTTTTCCAAACGTCTTTGGATAATATATTTAGACACTTTTTCAAGGAAAATAAATAAAGAATAAACATATTGGATCCTAATTGACTTCATTAATACTCCATACTATTTAGAAATTATATGCATAACTGCAGGTAATCTGAAGGTTTCCCTTCATACTAGTCTGCCCCTGTGTCTTTTTACTTGTTTATTTTTGTCCCTGAGTCTTTTAGATAATTTTATTTTCCCTTATTCATATTAGATTTTCAATTAAGCTTGACAAGGAGAAACAACTTTGGGGAAAAACAAAAATTATAAATTCTACTTGTTAGTTCTTAATTGAATAAATATAGGTTGTGATCTGTACACTGTTTTCACCCAGAACAAATTAATGAAAAAAAATTAATGCTGGAAGAAGAGGCATGGAACAATAGTAATTGTCTTTGTGTGGGAGGTTGACATTTAAAGGATTTACATGTAAAATTATGTTTTTGAAAGGATATTATTTTTTATGTTGATTGAACTATTTTCAAGAAAAAGTCAGACTAAATTCATCAATGTTTTCGAAAATATCCATGAGTGTTATTAACTTTTTAGTTACAAAGGGCATAACCACACGTCTAATGGACATAAAACAGCAGTGATCCAACCTTGCTCTTTTTCTTTTTTTTTATAAATTTCTTTTTAATATATTTTATTCATTTTTTTTACATAAAGGAAGAGAGAGGGATAGAGAGCTAGAAACATCGATGAGAGAGACATTGATCAGCTGCCTCCTACACACTCTCCACTGGAGATGTGTCTGCAACCAAGGTACCTGCCCTTGACCAGAATCGAACCCAAGACCTTTCAGTCCGCAGGCGGACGCTCTATCCACTGAGCCAAACCGGCTTCGGCAACCTTGCTCTTTCTTAACAGAGCAATGATGGGCTTTAGATACTGCTCTCAAATAAAGTAAATATGATTAAGAAGGAGATGATTCTAATTTCCCAGATCAGTTTCATTCCCTGTGCCTCAAAACTGAAGCTAACATAAATCAGAGCATGGTATTTACTTAAGGCACCGTTTTTCTAGGCTTCCCTGCACTTACATGAAGAAAAATGCCATTATCAATGCCAGGTTGAGTCAGGTTTCTATGACCTGGGTTTAAATATATCCTACCCGTAGTCTATTTTGATATCTATTTTACAGTTAATGAAGCTGAGGTCCTCAAAGGCCATATGAAGCCACCTAAAAATCCTGGAACTGTCTGTTTTATTTAAAGTACAAGATCTCCTGGCGGAGGCTTATACCTGTTGTAAGGAACACTTAGTAAGGCTGTGTTAATTTTCTGTCTTTTATTAGCTTTTATTGTTTTTTAACCAGGGAACCTACTGAAAATACAGTGGTTATTTTGGGGGCCAGAAATATAGAAAATAATAAGTGGTCCCTAGAACTTCAGATTCCTTTGGTAACCATTAAGGTTTTTTAAATTTGGTCTCTTTTGTGGAACAGAACATGTATGACATTAATGGGTTTATTGGACTACTAATGGGCTATTTCCCCCTTGACCTCTTCCACCCTGCTCCACACCCGTCCCCAGGCCTTCTCACCTATTATCTGTGTCCAGGGGTTATGCTTATATGCATACAATCTCTTCCTGCCCCTTCCCCTAGTCCCCATCCTTTCCTGAGATTTGTCAGTCTGTTCCATGCTTCCATGTCTCTGGATCTATTTTGTTTGCCAGTTTATTTTGTTATGTCTGTTCGGTGCTTTATTGCCTCTGTATCTATCTTTTTATTCATCAGCTTATGATGTTCTTTATTTTCCATAAATGAGTGAGATCATGTGGTATTGTTCTTTCATTGCCTGGCTTATTTCAATTAACATAATGCTCCCCAGATCCATCCATGCGGCTGCAAATGCTGAGAATTCCTTATCTTTTATAGCAGCGTAGTATTCCATTGTGTAGATGTACCATAGTTTTTTAATCCACTCATCTGCTGATGGGCATTTAGGCTGTTTCCAAATCTTAGTTATGATGAATTGTGTTGCTATGAACAGAGGGGTGCATATATCCTTTCTGATTGGAGTTTCTAGTTTCTTGGGATATATTCTTAGAAGTGAGATTACTGGGTCAAATGGGAGCTCCATTTTTAGTTTTTTTGTTTTGTTTTGTTTTTTGTTTTAAATATATTTTATTGATTTTTCACAGAGAGGAAGGGATATGCCCGCAACCAAGGTACATGCCCCTGACTGGAATCGAACCTGGGACCCCTCAGTCTGCAGACCAACACTCTATCCACTGAGCCAAACTGGTCTCAGCCATTTTTAGTTTTTTGAGGAAACTCCATACTGTTCTCCACAGTGGCTGCACCAGTCTGCATTCCCACCAGCAGTGAACAAGGGTTCCTTTTTCTCCACATCCTCGCCAGAGAATAATTGCCATTCTGACAAGTGTGAGATGGTACCACATTGTCATTTTGATTTGCATCTCTCAGATAATTAGTGACTTTGAACATGTTTTCATATGTTTCTTGGCCTTCCTTCTGTCTTCTTTCAAAAAGATTCTGTGTAGGTCTGTTGCCCTTTTTTTTTTTTGGATCATTTAACTTCATTTTATTAAGTTGTATAAGTTTCCTGCAGATGTTGAAGATTAAACCTTTATCAATGATAATATTTGCAAATATGTTCTCCCATACAGTGGGCTTTCTGTTGTTTTGTTGATGGTTTCTTTCGCTTTTCTAAAACAAAAGCGTTTTATTTTGACATAGTCCCATTTGTTTATTTTCTCTTTAGCTTTCATTGCCCTACGAGCGGTATCCGTGAAGAAATTGCTTTGGCATATGTCTGAGATTTCTCTGCCTGTGGATTCCTCTGGTATTTTTATGGTTTCCCATCTTATGTTTAAGTCCTGTTTCCATTTTGAGTCTATTTTTGTGTATGGTATAAGTTTGTGGTGTAGTTTCATTTTTTTGCATGTATCTGTCCAATTTTTCCAACACCATTTATTGAAGAGACTGTCTTGATTCCATTGTATGTTCGTGCCTCCTTTGTCAAATATTAATTGAGCATAGTGGTTTGGGTCGATATCTGTATTCTCTATTCTATTCCATTGGCCTATGTCTATTCTTGTGTCAGTACCAGGCTTTGTAATATAGCTTGAAATCTGGTATTGAGATCTCACCTACTTTATTCTTCTTTCTCAGGATTGCTGTGGCTATTTGTTTGTTTGTGTGTGTGTTGTTTTTTTTAAATTCCAGATGAATTTTTTAGTTCTTTCTAGGTCTGTGAAATATGTCGTTGGTATTTTAATGGGGAGTGCATTGAACTTATAGATTGCTTTGGGTAGTATGGGCATTTTAATGATGTTGCTTTTACCAATCCATGAACATGGTATGTTCTTCCATTTGTTAACATCTTCCTCTATCTCTTTTTTCAGTGTCCTATAGTTTTCCGCATATAGGTCTTTTACCTCCTTAATTAAGTTTATTCCTAGGTATCTTAATTTTTTTTGGTGTGATGGTAAATGAGGTTGTCTTTTCAGTCTCTCTTTCTATAAGTTCACTATTGGTGTATAGAAATGCCATATACTTCTTGGCGTTAATTTTGTATCCTGCTACATTGCCAAATTCATTTATTAAGTCTATTAGTTTTTTGATGGAATCTTTCAGGTTTTTTATGTACAATATCATGTCATTTACAAATAAGGACAACTTTCCTTCTTCTTTTCTAATTTGGATGCTTTTTATTTCTTCTTCTTGTCTAATTGCAATGGCTAATTCTTCCAGGACTAGTTGAACAGGGGAAATGGTTTTAGTTTTTGCCCCATTGAGTATGATGTTAGCTGTGTGTTTGTCATATAAAGCTTTTATGATGTTGAAGTATGATCCTTCTATTCCCACCTTGTTGAGAGTTTTTATCAAGAAAGGGTGTTGGATTTTGTCAAATACTTTTTCTGCATCAATTGATCTGACTAGGTGATTCTTATCTCTCAATTTGTTTATGTGGTCTATCATGTTTATTGATTTGTAGATATTGTACTATTCTTGCATTCCTGGGATAAATCCTACTTGGTCATGGTGTATGATCTTTCTGATGTACTGCTGGATCAGATTTGCTAGAATTTTGTTGAGAATTTTGGCATCTTTGTTCATGAGGGATATTGGCCTATAATTCTCTTTCATTGTGTTGTCTTTATCTGGTCTTGGTATTAGGGTGATGCTGGCTTGATAAAGGAGCTTAGAAATGTTCCTTCTTCTTGAATGATTTGGAATACTTTGAGGAGGATAGATTTTAATTTTTCCTTGAATGTTTGATAAAACTCCCCTGTGAAGCTGTCTGGCCCTGGGCTTTTGTTTACTGGAAGCTTTTTTTTTTAATATATTTTTTAATTGATTTTTTACAGAGAGGAAGGGGGAGGGATAGAGAGTTGGAAACATGGATGAGAGAGACATTAATCAGCTGCCTCTTGCACGCCCCCTACTGAAGGTGTGCCCGCAACCAAGCTACATGCCCTTGACTTGAATCAAACCTGAGACCTTTCAGTCTGCAGGCTGACGCTCTATCCATTGAGCCAAACCGGTTTTGGCTAGAGGAAGCTTTTTGATGGCTGCTTCAATTTCTTCCATAGTTATTGGCCTATTGAGATGTTTAGATTATTCCTGACTGAGTTTTGGAAGGTTATATTTTTCTAGGAATATGTCCATTTCATCTAGGTTGTCCAGTTAGTTGGGATAGAGTTATCCATAATATTTTTTAAATATATTTTATTGATTTTTTACAGAGAGGAAGGGAAAAGGATAGAGAGTTAGAAACATTGATGAGAGACATCAATCAGCCGCCTGCTGCACGCCCCCTACTCGGGGTGTGCCCGCAGCCAAGATACATGCCCTTGACCGGAATGGAACCTGGAACCTTTTCAGTCTGTAGGCTGATGCTCTATCCATTGAGCCAAACCGGTTTTGGCTCCATAGTATTTTTTTTAACAATCTTTTGTATTTTGGTGGGGTCTGTTGTTATTTCGCCTTTTTCATTTCTGATTTTGTTTATTTGGATCCTCTCTCTTTGCTTCTTGGTGAGCCTGGCTAGGGGTTCATCAATCTTATTTATCCTTTCAAAGAACCAGCTCTTGGTTTTATTGATCTTTTGTATTTTATTTTTTTTTGCCTCAATGTTATTTATCCCCACCTTGATCTTTATTATTTCCTTCCTTCTGCTTACATTGGGCTTTTCTTTTTGCTCTCTTTCTAACTCTTTGAGTTGTAGGGTTAGGTAATTTATTACCATTGTTTCCTGTTTTTTGCAGTAGGCTTGTAGAGCTATGAACTTCCCTCTCAAGACTGCTTTCACTGTGTCCCATAGATTTTTGGATTGTTGTGTTTTTATTGTCATTTTTTTTGCCATGAAGTTTTTTATTTCTTCCTGGATCTCTCTGGTTACCCAGTCATTGTTTAATAGCATGCTGTTTAGTCTCCATGTGTTTGATTTCTTTGGATTATTTTTATTATAGTGGATTTCCAGTTTTATGCCACTGTGACCTGAGAAGATGCTTGTATGATTTCTATCTTCTTGAATTTGAAGAGACTTTGCCTATGACCCAACATATGGTCTATCTTTGAAAATGACCCATGTGCACTTGAGAAGAATGTATATTCTGGGGCTTTGGGGTAAAATGTTCTGAAGATGTCAGTGGTTAGGAAGAGAGTGATGGCATAAAGGTAAAGTTGAGATAGAGTAAAATGATGTTAAATGAAAGATGAAAATAGAATGTAGAACACTAATCCCAAAATAAAATAAAGAGAAAATAAGATGACACTTTTTTAAAAAAAGGTAAAATAGTAGTAGCAATAATACTGATTGAAAATAAAAATGTAATAATTAAAAAGGTAAAATCAAGTGAGGAAAAAAGAAAAAAATATTAATTTCTTAAGTAAAAGATTAAAAAAAATAAAATAAAAAATAATCAGTAGTAAGTAATTCACTCCTCTACTGTTCTGTTTGGCATGCCTGCTTCCTAGTCAGGACAGTATTGCAGTTCCCTGCATTCCACTGCTCCTCAGTGTTGTAAGCCAGTCCTGATTTTTAAGCAGAAAGTGTGTCTTAATTTCTTGTATTCCTTTATTTGTGTTTACACAAGAATCAATTTGTGATTCAACCCCTGGGTGGCAGTGTTTCTGGATTGACCTCTGGATCTATGGGTCCTCTCTAGCCAGTGCTTACATCCTGCTTTCCCTGTGGCACTCACTACCGGTTTGTGGGAATGGGTTGCCCCAGAGCTGGTTCTCTGATGGTTATTTCCGGCTCTGATCCCCAGGTTCCAGAAAAATAACTTTCCTCTGCACTCTCTTAAGGTTTCCCCAATTGGTTGATCCTATGTATTGGGCTTAGTAATCAGCAGCAAGGTTTTAAAGAGGAAAAAGAAAAGAAAATAAAGAGCCAGCATATGTGTGCAAACTCCAGGGCTGTGTGTAAGTCTGTGCAGTCTTTTTTCCCTTCTTGGGTCTAAGCAGCTGACACACTTTGAAAATTTTTAGACTGTCCTTTTGCATCAGATCAAAATGGGTTGCTTTTTAGAGTTCCCTTCGGTTAGCAGCTCTGAGGACCCCCTTCCATGTTCATGGATCACGCCAGCCCCAACAGCCACAGATTTTTCTAGGTGCAGACTTCCCCCAGTAATCCAGCTCCTGCCAGGACCAGAGACTTCACCTTCTCCCAGGTGAAATCTGACCTTTCCATGGTGGAGTGTAGAGCTCCTCTGAATCCGTGTGTTTGTGCCAATTGGAGACCGATGTTCTGGGGTTCGCAGCTGTTCAGTGGTGCTGTAGTTGTAGATTTTCAGGCTTCCAATAACATCCATTTTCCCCTTCAAGATGGCGTGGTCTCTGCATCCAAGCCAGTTGCTCTGGGAGGGAACCCTGCAACAATGGGGGCTGCCTGGTCAGGGGAACCCCTCCCAGCAGTCCCCCACCATCTCTGTAGCACAGCTGTCCCTCAACTTACCAATAACACTCCCTATGCCAGCTGTTCGTTCTCTCTGCTCCGGTACAAGGCTTGGGACATGTCTGTCTATTCTGCTGGCATCTTTTTATCCTCCCTCCTGTTTAATCTGTACCCTGTCCTTCTCCTGCTC
Organism: Lasiurus borealis; assembly: GCA_004026805.1. Taxonomy (NCBI): domain Eukaryota; kingdom Metazoa; phylum Chordata; class Mammalia; order Chiroptera; family Vespertilionidae; genus Lasiurus; species Lasiurus borealis. The sequence goes on from PVJN01003228.1 coordinate 46,190, forward strand.
CTGAAGCTCTTATTTTATGCACGAATCTAGAGTTGTCATTTCTGGTTTAATTCATGAATAACAGGCAGTATATTTGTGCTGGAGTTTCCAAAGATCTGCTCCCTTGTTCCACATTCTCCACCTTCCTGCTCTGTACGGTTTCTGCTAAGAATCTACCACTGCTGACATTCTGAAGTACAGTTTCATGTTTTCATATGGTATCTCTCTCTTAGTATTCCTTAGTATTTTATTCACTTCTTTGCTTTTGTATGATACATAAAAGGAGAGGAAAATTGTCTTGTGCCACGTATTTACCCCACGCTTTTGTTTTGCAGTAAACATAAACCAGGTGCATCTCCTCAAGGTCAAGGTGCATTGTTGCTTTTCTGAGCAGAGTTGTCTTGAAAGGCTCTTGATGTGTATATGCAGTGCATATATGTATTTAGACTTCTTCACGAAGTCTAATATATCCATGGAGAGTGATCACAGAGAAGGGATCAAATTCCTAGTAATCTGATAAAAACCAAATTGGTTTTTTTAAAAATATGTTTTTATTGATTTTTAGAGAGAAAGAGGAAGGGAGAGGGATAGAGAGATAGAAACATAAATTAGATGAGAGAGAAACATCAGCTGCCTCCTGCATGCCCCCACTGGGGATTGAACCTGCAACCTGGGCATGTGCCCTGACCAGGAATGCAATCAGTAACCTCTTGGTTCCTGGGTTGATGCTTCAATCACTGAGCACATCAGCCCAGCAAAAAAAAGCAAATTGTTTTACAAAATGATTTAAAATAAATCAGTTGGAAATTAATTTTTCCTGTTAGCATTTTATTCAACAGTCTGAAAATTTGTTAAACCAAGGATTATATTTCAAACTTGTATGCTTTTAAACAATTTTGTCAGTTCTTGAAGATTTTTTTAAAACTTTAAATGCACCATCATTCAATTTTGGCTGCTCTGTATTTTAAGAAGCACTTTAAGTAATATTAAGATCAACAATAAAGAGTTGTTTAAGTAATGACTATACATCCATAAATTAAAAACCATGGAATCATTTAAATATATTGGATGAATCAGACTCTATAGTCAAAGATAAATTCTTAAAATTCAGGTTAGATATAATAAATTATGTGTGTGTGCACACAAATGTGTATAGAAGTTGATCTGAATTATATATGTACATATATGTGTATAGAAAGATATCTGCCAAAAATATGCTATATGATATTAACAGTGGTTGTCTGTATAGATGAGATTATTTTCTTAGCTTGTCTATATTTTCTTATTCTTCTTTTATTTATTTATTTTATTTTTTAAAATATATTTTATTGATTTTTTACAGAGAGGAAGGGAGAGAGACAGAAAGTCAGAAACATCGATGAGAGAGAGAGACATCGATCAGTTGCCTCCTGCACACCCCACAGTGGAGATGTGCCTGCAACCAAGGCACATGCCCCCGTCCAGAATCAAACCTGGGACCTTTCAGTCCGCAGGCCGACGCTCTATCCACTGAGCCAAACCGGTCTCGACTTATTCTTCTTTTAAATTATTATTATTATTTTTTTTTGCGGGGGGAGGGAAAGGAAAACAAACTAAAGAAGAGAAGCAATAAAACTCTGAAAGAAAAAAAGATTTTTAATTTCTCCCTTATCTTTTTAAGCACGTTGACATTGTTATAGATTTTATAAAGAGCATGAAAAATAGCTAGCTAAAAATTTCCATCTTTGATTCTTTAACTATGCTGGTCAAATAATAATTCAAACATTTTTTAGCAGGATCACATGCTAGTCCTTATGAGAATAACCCCATTTTATAAGAGTTGCAAGGATGATTAAAAAAAAAAGACAGAAAACTGCTAAAAGATAAAAGTAAGATAGTACAGAGTGAGACAGAATAGTTGAGTGTCCTGAACTTGAGTATCCAATGATGAAATGTCAGGAAGAATGAGAACTGAATAGGGGCTGCACAGTCCTTTTTGAAGGGGTTTTGAAGTATTATGCGTAGGGGTTCAGATTGTGAATGTCTTAACAAGAGGACACCAGGTCTTGTTAACACACAGGTGCTTTCCTCCCTCTTTTTATTCACTCTGCTTTTTCAATTACCCAACAAAAAAAAATTGATAAGATAGGGTCCAATTCAATAGTCCCTGAAATTAAAGGAGGTATACAGTATCTGGTTTGGGAGGGAGAATAATTAAACTGGAGGGACTCCAGATGCTTCCTATCCTATCAATGGTATTGATACACATGTAAGCTTTTGCTAGGTCCAAGGAATAAATTCTCATTCCAAATATGAGAAGGCAATAAAATCCTGCATTTTAGTTACAGAGGAATTCAAAAGTAGAGACTTTCCCTGGAAGATGCAAGTCTTGATATTTTGCAGAAACATTGGAAAATGTTTGTCATATAGCTGGATGAGAGTAGTTTTTTATGAAGTCTGAAAAATAAAACAGAGAATTTGGGAAATCCATGAAGTATTTATTAGCATGCCCAGCAGAAAACTTGAACATTGCATGATGGTTTTTTTTTCTGAACAAAATGTTAACAGACAAAAGGTAAAGAAAAAGACATATCAGAAAGGGAAATGTTTGTGTTTTTAAACCAGGTGTTGGCTTTTAAAACTCAGTCGAAGTACTTTTTTCAACAAGGTGAGACCAATGGGAAGTTTCCAGAACATTTGTTCTGACATGCAATTATTTTTGCCCTGTGAAATATTTATAGCTGTAGAGAAAGATGCTCTCAGGCTGACTAAAACTTCCACAGTCAAGGAAGCTAGAGTTTTGATAAAAGGTTCTGAATGTTGAAGTGACGGATTGTTTACAGCCCTTGAGAGATGAAGAGTTACTTTAGTAAGAGTTGTGTGGACCGATCAGTTTGATGAAAATCCTTTGCCCTCGCCGGTAGAAGAGCCCAATGCTCTACTTAGGAATCAAATAGAAGGAGAGAAGCAGAAATATTTGATTCATAGCAAACACACATTGAAAACAGCCTAACTCTATAAGTGGTGTTTATTTCACATAAGGGGCCTATTTGGGAGACGTAGGTACTGGTGATTTTCGCTCACAAGTTTATGTCGGGTGTTAGCGGAATCAATTGTGGTTTCAAATTGGAGAGGGAAAGTGGAGACTGCAGAAAAGAGAGCGGATGTGCCTGCAGGCTTCGGAGTTTATTTACAACCTAAGCAGTGGATAGATCTGCTCTGTGCAAAAGAAAGGCAATGAAGCATTTTCCAAATTATTTTCTCAGAAACGCCCGGGCTGCATGCACAGTGCCGCTGCGCGCTCATTAGCGGAGAAGGACATCACCTGTTTCTCAATTCACTGTAGAAGTGAGTGCTGGTGATTTTCCCCGTCTCTGTCTTTCATTGGGCCTAGGTACCTGGTCTTTTTGAGTGGTATTCCCAATTATTAATAGTCTAGCTCCAATCAGTTCCCAAAGGTTAAGCTTTAGCCCAAGTTGTCACAGGGTATACTGAAGTGACAGTGACCTTGGGAGTCAGAGATACCCGGTTTGGGCTTTGCATTTCCATGAACAGACATGCACCTTTAAGCAAACTAACAAATCTCTCAAAGGTTTAGTCTCTTTGTAAAACGGGGACAGCGAGACATTGGGTGTATTTGCCTTGTTAGGGCCGGGTGCAGACCGGATGGTAAATAACTGACTGTGTGTGTCAGGGTCTTTCTCACGGAAAGCCATTGCTCTATCCAAGGTGAATCATGGATCTCAAAGCCTACCATTTCCTCATCAGGGAAATGAGGATTCAGCAAAAGGTGAAACCACCTACCACAGGATCTGATATGGAATAAATGCTAATTTAAAACCCTCTCTTCCCCCCCTCCCCAATTTAAAAGGACTGTATTTGAAATTAGTAATGGACTACGTTAGGTTTAAAAATATATACCAATATAATCTTTCCACTATTGGGTTTGTTTTATCAAAGCCAGTTGCCATCATGAAATTACAAAATAATAGAAAAGTAACTGAGAACAGAAATTTGTTCTTTGAATGCCACTCTATCTCCATTATATATTGGCACGAGCACACTCAGTGCCTCCCTGGTTTACCTCCATTAGTAAAATGTTTCAGCCTATAAAGGATTCGCATAGTACGATCAGGGTTTATACAGTTTCCCTGGTTCTGGTCTTCTTGTTTCTTTGCCATAAAGAAAGCTGGTCAGTGGAGACAGGGAGGGACCCAGAGAGAGAAGAGGGAACATCAGAGCTGAAACCCGTTTCCCTCTGAGAAATGAACTTCTGGGTTATTTTATCTCCTTTGCTGCAGATGATAGTTCTGCCAGCCAGATCTGAAACAAGCGCTCGTGTGAAACGGGAAGGTGCCTTTTAGGGGCCAGGAAATAATCGGATAAAAGAATGCTCACCCAGGGGAAGGAAATGCTCTTTCTCTGAACGTCATTGTGGACAAAATGCAGGAAAAAAAAATGGCGGTGTCCTCAGGGGGTTTGGCCCTCTTAAAAAATTTACTGAACATCATCAGGATTCTCAAATTCCTTTGTAATGCCCCTTCTCAGGGATCAGCAGGATCAAGGGAAATAAATAAGTGACAAGCTGGATTGTCCAAGTTGCAAAAAAGTACCTATTTTATAAGAAGGTAGGGGAAGAGTGGACTTCACCTCAACCCTACTTCTTTAGAAGATATGAGCCATCCACCACAACCATAGAATAGCTTCCAACACTGTTCCAATGTCAGCCATGTCTGTCCTAAACAAAGGAAGTCTAATCTGGGGCCTGAGGTAAAATAATAAAAAGCTAGGACACCGTTTCTATCTTTACTCTTTAATGTAGGTCCCCAATACATAAACCTCTTTGATTAAAAAAATAAAAATAGCCAAGACCGGTTTGACTCAGTGGATAGAGCGTAGGCCTGTGGACTGAAAGGTCCCAGGTTCGATTCCAGTCAAAGGCATGTGCCTTGGTTGCGGTCACATCTCCAGTGAGGGGCGTGCAGGAGGCGGCTGATGGATGTCTCTTTCTCATAGATGTTTCTGACTTTCTATCCCTCTCCCTTCCTCTCTGTAGAAAATCAATGGGATATATTTAAGAAAAATAAATAAATAAAAATAGAAATAAAAATGGATGAAATGATCTGAATAGATATTTCTCCACCAAAGATATACAAGCGGCTGGTAAGGACATGAAAAGATGTTCGCCATTATTAGCCAACAGGAAAATGTAATCCCAAACGCCCATGAAATGTCACTTCACACTCACTCAGGTGGACAGAAATTAAAGGGACAAAGAATAGCTGAAGAGGATGTGCAGAGATTAGAACCCTCACCCCCTGTTGGTGATAAAGCTGCCTCAGAAAGCAGGCTGGCCATTCTTCAAACAGTTAAACGCCGATTTTCCCTGTGACCCAGACATTCCAAGGCCTAGGTGTTTACTCAAGAGACATGAAAGCATCTGTCCACATAAACATCGCAAACACATGTTTAGAGCGGCATCATTCATTCATAATGGCCTCAGATGGAAACAACCCAAATGTCCATCAACTAGTGAGTGAGTAGACAAAATACAGTATTTCCATACCAGGGAATATTATTGGACAATTAAAGAATGAAGCGTCAGCCACACATAGATGGACCTTGAAGACATTATGCTAAGCTCCAGAAGGCAGTCACAGGTATCATACATTGTATGATGCCATTCATAGGAAATTTTCAGCACAGACACATTTAGAAAAGCGGGACTGAAATTGGTGGTTGCCTTGGGATAGGGTGAATGATGGGAGGGTATGTAAATGACATCTTAACAAAACTTTTAAACAAAAGCACAGAGCAAGGCTTCAGGGAATAGGGCTCACGAAGTCACAGAATAATCATGGAATTTTTAAAATGAATTTTTCTTTTCTTACCAATACATCTCTTTAATTTCCTGCTCTACAGTAGGACTTGATATTTGAATCTTTAGCAGTGAGGTTGATAAAAAGATAATTTTTCTGAACAAATGGATGTGCACAATCAGTAACAGATGTGCAAACGGAAGCGTCCTTTTCTGATTTTTCAACCTAGGAGTTCGGTCTCTTAGCAACACAACCCTTCAAGTTGTTGGCTCCAAATCCTCAGTCGCAGAGTCTAAAATTGTATAAAGAAGCAAGGGAATTTAGTCATAGGGATGTGTTATTAAAATAAAAAAAATGTATGGACTTTGACCCCAAGCCTTTAGAAAATGCAGTACAAACAAGCCGGAGCCCCTTCAAACCAAAATTAAATAAAATAATTGCTCGTTTCAAATTGTGATTTTAAAATGGGCTTCTCTTTTGTTCTTCCTTGCAAAAGTGATTCCTTGAGGAGAAGACAGAATCTGTTGGTTGATAACCAATTTTCCCCCGACCTCTCACTCGTTGATTTTTAAAATTATACTCGGTGCTCTGTATGTGATTGGGGTGAAGAAACACTTGTGGTAAATAGGAAGAAAGACAGACAGACAAGACAGACAGAGTGCTCTAGAATGGAGGAGGAGAAGCTGAAGGTTCAAGAGGTCTTTTTTGGTGAAATTCTTATTTCAATAAGCTGTTATTTTAAATAGCTCAAATCAAGTGAATTTTTATTTTATTTTATTTTATTTTATTTTAATGTATTTTATTGATTTTTTTACAGAGAATAAGGGAGAAGGATAGAAAGTTAGAAACATTGATCAGCTGCCTCCTGCACACTCCCCATCTGGTATGTGCCCGCAATCAAGGTACATGCCCTTGACTGGAATCGAACCTGAGACTCTTGAGTCCGCAGGCTGATGCTCTATCCACTGAGCCAAACCGGTTAGGGCTCAAATCAAGTGAATTTTTAAATATCATCTCTGTTCTGCAGAGGACATGGAATGCCCTCTGGGTGAAATGAACAAAGAGATACACTTCCCTGAAGGCTTTCTCTGTTTGGTCTTCCAGTCTTTTAACTTTTTATTTTTCTTGGTTCTATTAACTTTTCTGTTATCTTTCTGTAAAGGCTTTGGCTATGTTTCAGACTGTTGGTCGCTCTGGCATCTGGGCAAGTTCCTTTTATAGAACAGGGACCCCCAAAAATGTCATTGATAAATGTCACACTGTATACATTTTATTTGTACTTTTTGGATTCTTTTTATTGTGTGTGTGTGTGTGTGTGGTGTGTATGTGTGTGTGTCTGCTTCCACACATGCACACTGAGAGGATACAATATAAAGAGGTTCAGTCCCTGCCACTGAGTTCTGCAGTATGATGGCTAGCTCATGGTCCTTTAGTTCCTTCATCTTGCCACTTTGTCATTGAAGTCAGAACAGTGTGAAGCAGAGGAGAGAAGCAGTGTGTCTGGGAGGGCTAGTATGCTGTAAATGCCACCATGTTACCCAGACAACATTTGAATTTGATGACCTTTGTCAACCAGTTGAGTCAAAAGAATGCCATGATAGCTGGATTCCAAGAGCAAGTTTCCAGGGATGGAACTTCAGATATTGCCAATATCCTAGTTTCAAAAAAAGGCCAGCATTCATTACCGTTGAAATTCGAGTTTTTTAACACGTTAATTAATAAAAAAGCGAAATGCTGAATATTGCAAGGAGTTATTTTATAAAACAGTTTTCTGAGACTTAACACCAGTTGATTATTTTTAGCTTTTATTTAAACCTTAATTTGGTCATGACATTTTGATAGATTTAGATAATTTTCAGACTTCCCACGGTGATTTGTCATTATCCCCTTTTAACAGCGGTTCCTCCCACACGGAGAATTGCAGGCATGAGGGTCTTGGCTGAACAAATATAATTAATACTACACCGCTTTCAATTTCATGTTTAAATGCGCTTAAAGAGAATGATTCAAGAATCTGAAATAATTGAGACACGGAAAGAAACTTTATTATGAAAGAGAAGCTTTTCATTTATTTGAAGAAGAAACTCTTTCAGTCAAGCTCTGGTGGAAGGTGGAGCAGGGAGGAAGAGGTGGGGAAGGGAGAGAGGAGGAAAGAAGAGAACGTATTCAGAGTGTTTGCTGCCTTGTGTGGGAGTTTCTGTTTCGAGGTGCCCCATTACGGGGTGCTCCCTTCCAGTCTTTGCCAACCGCAGTCACTCTCAAGCATATTTAGGATTCTAGACAGGGATAACATTGTTGTCACCCAGCTATTTTCCATCCATTTTAGAGTGCTTCTTGGTCAAGGGGATGAGAGAAACAAAAGAACTTTCTGACTCTCTGGACATTTCTCCAAGAGTCATTTCATGAGCTATGTAAGTTACAGGCACATAGCAGATATGTGCAGTCTCAAAGTGATAAATGAGAGACGTCAAAGGGCAGATTTGGTAGATATTAATAGATCAATTTTCACGCTATCAATTTAAAAATAGATCAAATCACAAGAAAAACATGAATATTATATATATTTATTGTTTAAAGTATTACAAATAGTAATACCTATGTCTCCTTTTCTTTTTTCCCCCTATTGACCTCCCCCCAGCCTTCCCTACCCCCCAGTACATGCCCTCACCTGTCCCCCCTACACCTCCAGTGTCCTGTATCCATTGGCTGTGTTTATACACATGCATACAAGTCCTTCGGTTGATCTCTTACAGCCCCTCCCCCCAACCTCCCCTGCCTTCCCCCTGTAGCACGACAGTCTGTTCATTGCTTCTTTGCCTCTGTGTCTGCGTGTTTTTTTTCACGAATGTATTTTTATTTTATTATTTCCCTTAGATATAAATATCGAGTGAAATTATTATAGAGAGAGTACTATTTATAATGAAGTGTGGTTTAACTTATTTACTCAAAAAAATGACGGAGAAAAGAAATGCAGGAGATAGCTTGTCATGTGAAATGTTTTTATGTCCCAAACAAGCTTCAACCTTTTGAGATGGAGTTCTCTGCCCCCCGAAAGGCATACTCCCCGATGATTAATTTTACTGCAAAAATGTGACGGTGTTAATTTCCAGTTTTTGCTTAGGGACTTAGAGAGCTAAGGAGACCACTGCTCCTTTCCTTACAAGGAAGACGAAGTCAGACCAACTGCAATTATGTGAGTCTGCTTGCACCCAGCAGGGAGCTGAGGAAACAGACACTCAACTGATCCTTCCTCAGGGAAGAGCTAATCCTTCCTCAGGGAAGAGATGGGGCCCGGATGGGAACGGGTGCTCCCCACGGGCCCAGCAGCCAGGCGTGGCAAGAAAATTCCAGTCAAACCGTTGACGAATTGGTGGAGGCTGAACACAGGCCGGCGAGACAATGTGGCGCTCTGGTGACCCTGGATGTTGGGCTGGGGTTCCAGCACCATTGCACGCAGTTTCCCACGCCCTCCACCTTGCATTATCGGGGTGCAAGTCTAGAGAAAATTGCTTGAATTGGATTATTTATCCCTTAAAGATGAAGAATGCATGCAAAAGATAGACACCTCTTGCGGTAAACTGGTGGGTCGTGTGCAGCCGGCCGATCCGCGCGATGACTCGTATCTCAAATGTTGCTCGTATTTCAAAGCAAAAATCGCTCGCTCGACAGCTCGTATCTCAAAAATCTCATATGTTAGGGCACTTGTATCTTGAGGTACCACTGTATTTAAAAAAAAAAGTAGGTGCCTCCAGGACGAGATTGTTTCAGCAGGAGGTTGTACATCTTTCCAGAATGATAGGATATTTGAAGTTATGCTAGAAAGAATGCCTGAAAGAAAGGAAAAAAAGAGCTAGTTGTCAAATAGTCCAAGTTAGAACATCAAAATAGGTAAGATGCACCTTGGTACCTGGCTTTGAGTCCATCCGAGGTTAAACACAGAGAGGTAGAGACTGCCAAGCGCGCTAACGGAGGCTAAAATGCACCTCACCCAAACCGTTCTCCACCTCTCTTCCTCAGCTCCAGCCCTGGTTCTGGCAGCTCTTCCTATGCCAGACTTTGCACAATATGTTTCTTCTGATGTGTTTTGTGTGTGTGTGTCTGTGTTTTTTTTTTTTTTGTGGGGGAGGCAGGGGGGTGTTGTTCCCTTGTTTGTATTTTTTTAAAATATATTTTATTGATTTTTTTACAGAGAGGAAGGGAGAGGGACAGAGAGCTAGAAACATTGATGAGAGAAAAGACATTGATCAGCTGCCTCCTGTACGCCCCACACTGGAGATGTGCCCGCAACCAAGGTACATGCCCTTGACGGGAATCGAACCCGGGACCCTTCAGTCCGCAGGCTGACGCTCTATCCACTGAGCCAAACCGGTTTCGGCTGTTTGTATTTTTATTGTTATTTAACTTCTACTCATTGTTGAGGTCTCTCCCTGAAAGTCACTTTGTGAAACCTTCCTAGACTCTTTCCAAAGGACTTCAGTAGCCCGGCTGGTGTGGGTCAGTGGTTGAGCAGTGACCTATGAACCAGGAGGTCACAGTTCAGTTCCCAGTCAGGGCACATGCCTGGGTTATGGACTGGATCCCGGTGTGGGGCGTGCAGGAGGAGCCAATCAGTGGTTCTCTCTCATCATTGATGTTTCTGTCTCTCTTGCCCTCTCCTTTCCCCTCTGAAATCCATAAAAATATATTTTAAAACAAACAGATGCAGAAGGGCCGCAGCACACTGGCTGCAGACTTTCCCTCTAGGATCAGTGCTGCCATTTTAACCGCTCCTCGGGCTGTCTTCCTGCATTTCCTACCCGTTACAGTAACTGAGGATGCTCTGTGAGCCACGTGTTGAATTAAACACTTTACCCGAGTTGTTGATGAAGTCATTATAAAAACCCTGTATGAAATAGATGTTACAATATCCCTTTTCCTTTAGGAAAGGGGAGTTTACACAGGTTAAGCCTTTTATGTTTGTTTCCACAACTAGGAGGTAGCAAAGTCCGAATTTGAACCCAGGTCAGCATAATTTAACCATTTGCCTATATCTTCTCTCTCTCCTTAAAATAAAGTAGTTTAAGTTTAATGTCTGTCTTCCCTGCTAGCCAGGAAGCTCTGTCATTGCAAAAAAAAATCTACGCCTGTTTTGGGGGACATTAAATTCCCTAATCTCAGCAAAGTGCATGGCACTTGGTAACAAACAAGACACATTTCTTTAATGAATACAGGTGAGAATATTTGGACATGATCTGAAAACTCCGGAAGAGAAACTGGCAACTCACAAACAAGCCTCAAATGGAATAAAGGCTTAAGAAGCTAACAGGAACATAGATGCTGTTATGGAATACATAGCTACTTAATTATATCCTGCTTCTCTGAGGCCATACGAAGTGTTACTGCAATGCCACCTTCACCTGCCTTTTCACGGCATAAATTTTACTGTAACAGTAAAACGCTCAAATCTGATTAACTTTCCACCTTCTTTCTCTTTGACGCATTATTACTAAAGACAACAATATGGAAAATGAACATGCAGTGTTCATCCTTTAGCCCTAAAGGGAAAAACAGGCCGTTGGAAGACTCGGCCTAAAGTCTGCATGAAACCGGTTGAAAACTCTCTCAAGGCATCATCCTGCAGCCAAACAGGAGTGTGGAGTAACCACAAGAACCACCTGCCAGACATGTGCCATGAAGAGCCAGAGACATGCTGTCAGGTTTTCTTTTTAATTTTTATAAAACAATCAGATCTTTTTAATTTTTATAAAACAATCAGATCTTACCTGTCATTGATTCCCTGACCAACTCCTAATGTGTACTTAGAACTTGGAGTTTGCAAAGTCATTTCAGAGATGTCATTTGACTCGCACCATGCAAATTCACAAGGTTAGTTACAAGTCAGAACATTATTCTCATACTCGGACTGAGCATAAGAAAGTGCCAGAGCTAAGACATGGAAGAAAAACCAGGTCTCCTCAACATTCCCAGCTGGTCTGCACTCAGAGTTTAAAACTGCTCAGTAACAGTATCCAGCCAAAGCTCTGTCCAAACAGATCACTACGAATCAAACAGTAAACCTCTCAGATTCTGCTACTACTGAACATGCTGTTTCAGAGACAAAAAAAGGAGTTTTGTATTGAAACACACATGATTTTACTAACCCTAACCCTAATCCCTATGGGACTTCTGGTTTTGTTGACAAGATGAGTTATTTTCACTCTCAATAATTCCAAAGAGACCCATTTTATATACAAGAATTAAGTAATACAAGGTAGAGATTTGATACGAAACAAATGTCTGTACTAAAATACAAGATTTTAAGAGTATTGTAGGGTCACTAAAAGTTATAGTTTTCCTTTCTGAACACCGGAAAATTCAGATATTTCTTGTATCACTCATGAAATGAAACGACAGAAAAACATACGTGATAAACATTAAGACATAGAAAATAATAGTTCGGGGAGATACCAACTTCGCAGCAGAGAGTACAGCTTTGAATTATTGTAAATGCATCTGTGTTCTCTGGGGTAAGGGTCTCCTCTTAGTCAATGGGCACTCAGCAAAGTGAATTTTTCTTTTTAAATGAGAAGACTTAGGAAAAAAAATGTGAGAGAAATTCTTTCACCAGCTGTCCAACTACATTCTGGACCAAATTCTACAGGCGCATCAGCCAGGGCTGATGAGTCCATTTGTCCCACAAAATGTGACCGTGCCCTCTCCCGGGCACCTCGGCAGAAGGTGAGTGGACAAAGCTTGTGGTCAGGAGGTGATGTAAGAAACAGGATGCATTCTCAAGCATTTGTGACACAAGTAACTATGACCTGTGTGGTCTTGAAGGCAACAGCCCTCCACACGGAATGCCATGACTAATTTGCCAATCTGCTGAGTCATGGAGCTCTCTGATGTATGTACTTGCAATTGATTTGGTAGCAATTTTATTTGATATTTTTTGGCCTGTCAGAAAAGTATCAAAAAAATTTGCAAGTGCTGTTTGCCTTGAGACTTCTTTAGGCGCTCAGATAGCTCTGGGCCACGTTAGTCAATATTAAAAAAAAAAAAGAGGAATGAAGTTTTGCGTTCATGACAGCAACAGGCCATTAAGGACCTTCGTGTCTTGCAGCTGTTACTCATCCAGGAAATGAGCTGCTGGAAGATGGGATGAGACTGGAGTTACATTCGGGAACTCATTAGGTGTGAGAATGTCTCTCTGAAACTGTACCAACAACGTTCGGTTTTGGTGTAGGCAGAAAACTGTGCAAGCTGATAGCTGTCTCCTGCCCCCTCGGTGTGTGGTGGGCAGTTAGACAGACTGAGGACCACGGGCCAGGTGCAGGAGGTCACCAGGGTGACTTACCAACGAATAATTGTGGGGTGGCCCCTTGCTCCCAAGGTGACCTCTCCTCCCCTAGCAGGTCACTGGTCATGCAATTTAGACCCCCTGACCTTTCATATCGCTGGTCACGTGGTGAGGACTCTCCCTTGACCTTTCCTCCCCTAGCGCGTTGCTAGTCATGTTGTAGATCCCCTTATAGAGCAGCGGTTCTCAACCTGTGGGTCTCGACCCCTTTGGGGGTCCAACGACCCTTTCACAGGGGTCGCCTAAGACCATTGGAAAACACCTATTTCCCATGGTCTTAGGAACCAACACACCGCTCCTCGGTGTAGCAAAATGTAGCAATGTAGTTTACTGTTGTCATAGGAAGACTGTCACCCATGCTACACCACGATTCAAGACAAAATTTCATTGATTTGTAATTAGAAATAAATAGTTCACAATATATGCTTACATATTGTTTCTGTGATTAATCCCTATGCTTTAATTATGTTCCATTTGTAACAACGAAAATACATCCTGCCTATCAGATATTTACATTACAGTTCATCACAGTAGCAAGATTACAGTTATGAAGTAGCAACGGAAATCATTTTATGGTTGGGGGTCACCACCCCATGAGGAGCTGTCTTAAAGGGTCGCGGCGTTAGGAAGGTTGAGAACCACTGTTCTGGAGGAACAAGGTAGTGGAGAACAGACTCATATGACTTCCATGTAAGCCCTTGCACGACCACTCCCTTAAGCCTTAAGCCCTCAGGACACGAGGTTCTGACCCGCATCAGATACTCTTAGGGACAAAGCCTTGGGTCTGTTGACCACAGAGACAGAGTTTGGGTCAAATGAGAGAGAACATCCAGGCCTCTCTCGTGTTTCAGCTCCAGGCCTAGAAAAGCAGCAAGGCCAGGTGCGGCCGGCGTCAGGACCAGCTCCCATGACTAGTGACCCCCAGCCTGGTGCCAGCCAATCAGGGGAGACCACTGCCCCAAAAAACACGCCTGGAAAGCTGGTGAGATCCTCCCCTGTGACCTCCTCTAAAATCCCTGCCCTTCACAGTCCTTAGGGACTCAGTCATCTCTCTCTCTGGAGCACGCCAGCACCTTTCCCCACCTCCTTCTTTCCCTGGCATCCCTGCGCTTCCTCTCTCTGAAGCACACCCCAACTTTTCCATCTCTTCTTCCCCCCAGGCGCACATACCCTTGCTTTTTTTCTCTCCTAAGTTTCAAGGGCCCTTCTTTCGCCTCTGTAACTTCTTTCCTGAGCCCACACAGTCCAGCTGGCTCACTTCTTCCGCCGCTCACTTCTACCTCCATGACTTTATAAATAAATGTTGCTTCTATTTGAGTCTTAGCTTGAATTCTTTCTCAGCCAGAACTCAAGTACTGAGGTGGCTGAACCGAGGTTCAATCCCTGGTAATATTCTGGTGCTGTTTCACCGCCAACAAATTGGTCCGAATACATGGTAAGGAGAAGAAACTCAGAAACTCTCTTTTATAGGAGACAGAGCCAAGCTAGACATACAAATAATGCAAGTAACCAATTTGTATTTTATGTTTATCAAAAATGTCTTACCTAGCCGAAACTGGTTTGGCTCAGTGGATAGAGCGTTGGTCTGTGGACTGAGGGGTCCCAGGTTCGATTCCTGTCAAGGGCACATACTTTGGTTGTGGGCACATCCCCAGTAGGAGGCATGCAGGAGGCCAGCTAATGGATGTTTCTCTCTCATCAATGTTTCTAACTCTCTATCCTTCTCCCTTCCTCTCTGTAAAAAAATCAATAAAATATATTTTAGAAAAAAAATAATGTCTGACCTGTTTGGCTAAGAATGGTCAAGTTGAAGTGTATAATGGCTCTTGTAGCTATAGTTACACAGACATCCTCTAACATTTGACGAGCATCTACGAGGTGCCAGTCACTGAGCAAGTTATGGAGAATCAATTCTTGCCCTCAGCCAAAAATCTGGAGTGGAAGCCCAATATAGCTTACTTACACATGTTCTAAATAAATAGTACGTTCTTCATCATTTTAAATTAAATTTTTCACATTTAGAATTTAATATTATATCTCTTGTAACTCAAAACTTCTCTTACATTTAGTCAAATCATCAAGCTTTTAAATAATGTTATACCTACTAAAACTTGTGCAAAATATATTTAATAATACAACTGTAGGATCCCTATCATTGGAGTAAGAGTTGACACTTGTGGGGAACACTGCATTTTAACATTGAACTGGAGTCCTTCCAATGCAGTAAGACTAGGAGGAGAAGAAATAGCAATTTATATCAGGAAGAAAGAGATTTTTTCCCTTTTTTATTATTACAAACATATGCTGAATGCCTTATCAATATTGGTAAAAAACAAAGAGAATTCTCTAGGCTGGCTATAAAAAATTAGTACATAAAAGAGAAACGGTAATGGTGGTGATTAATGACTAATATTTTCTTTAAGAGAACTATATCCCAAGCACTGACTAGATTAAATGTTTTCCTTTCTTCTCTCTCTTTTTTTTAAAAAAATGTAATCCTCACAGCATTCCAATGAAGTTTTCCCTTGCCATTACCACTGAACAGAAAAAGAACTAATTTTCTGAGATGTTAACATATTGATACACCTTTGTTTTGTAGCGTAACTACACTCAGATTCAACGGTCTGACATTATAGACCAGAACCTTGGCCATTGAGTTTGCTGTATTTCTTCTCCTATAAGCTTTGATTTTTCTTTATTTCATCAGCCAAGGGTGGCATTTTTAAATGTGTAAAAACTCACAACTATTGTTCTTGTGTGTCTATACAAAAGCTCCGTCATCTGTATTTGGCTTTAGCTATCTCTTTTCCTTGGAACACATTTATATGTTTAAAGTAAAAACTGAAAACAATCAGAGGCTTAAGCTTTAAACAGGAATAAGAGGATAACTTTCTTTTAAAAAGATGAAGTACAAATTTTCCCTTCAAAAATTTATTGGGGCTGATTACAAAACCGTTTCTAATCTACTATTAGTCTTATCGAATTTTAGTCTTCATGATTATCCAATAAAACTAATTTAGTCAGCCTTTTTTTTTCCAATTAGGCTCTTCTTAAGTGATCTCATTTACATATGCATTTTCAGCTACTCTCACTGGATTTATGCAACCTCAAATTCAGTTGGATTTCCAAAATTCTGCATCAATATATCCAGTGACTGTTGGACTTCTTCAACTATGCTGCTCACATGTCTTATCTAAAATTGAACACAGCTTCTTCCTCTTCACTCATTTTCACCTCACTGTTTCCTAAATGGTTAGATCTATGTTGTGATAACATTCACTATGTATTGTACATTAAACATTTCTTGTTCACAAGCAAAAAAAAAAATTGCACATTTTCCTTTTAAAACTTTTAAAATACAGTAGTGTGTTTTCAGTCAACTAGCAGCATTAATTATGTATTGTATAAAACAGATTATTTTTCAAAATACAACCATACTCGTGCTAAAAAACAAAAATAGAAACTAAATCTTGAATATAAGGAATACCCCAGGATCATTCAAATGACATCATTTCTGCAAATAAATAAATGAAATTCAGAATAGCCATAACTTAAAATTATAGCCTGAGTATTATGAAGTTGAAGAAATACTAGTTGAGTAGCAACATTTTATTTATTTATTTTTAAATACTTTTTAAAAATATATATTTTATTCATTTTTTTTTTACAGAGAGGAAGGGAGAGGGATAGAGCTAGAAACATCGATGAGAGAGAGACATCGATCAGCTGCCTCCTGCATGCCCCACACTGGAGATGTGCCTGCAACTAAGGTACATGCCCCTGACCGGAATCGAATCTGGGACCTTTCAGTCCGCAGGCCGATGCTCTATCCACTGAGCAAAACCGGCTCCGGCTATTTTAAATACTTTTTAATACTTACCTGAGAATATGTTTTTATTGATTTTAGAGAAAGAGGAAGGGAGAGAGAAAAACATCAATAATTTGGTTTCCATATGCACCCCAAGTGGGGATGCATATTGATACATTGAGGTATGTGACCTGACTGAGAATTGAACCCACAATTTTTTGGTGTATGCTCCAACCAATCAAGCCACCTGTTTTAAATAGAAGAAACTGAAAATCAGAAAAGTGTTATATGCAAATATCAATTACTTTAGCATAATAGATTTTTTTGAAACGCCGAATACTTGGTCACATTTCATATGTCATCATAAATTATCATTTTGTGATTCACAAGCTGCAACCTTAAATACACATCAATTTGAAATTATTTTTGGAAAAATAATTTTCCGCTGTAGTTTTGTTATGCAAAGCTAGAAGCAGTTTGTGATTGCCAATACAAAGTATTATACATGATTTCTCTCCTTGCTCAGCAAAATGGACCAACTCTCCATTACCTTAGAAAAAGTGTTCTTGATAGAGAACATACTAGTATACCCTGTTTCCCCGAAAATAAGACAGTGTCTTATATTAATTTTTGCTCCCAAAGATGCGGTGGGTCTTATTTTCAGGAGATGTCTTATTTTTCCATAAAGAGGAATACGGCACACATTTATTGTTGAACAAAAATAAAAAAGGAAATTTGTTACCGTAGTTGTCATCACAAACCAGCTCACTGATTGGCCGCAGCGCAGCTGGAGCTGTTCAGGCAGGGCGAGGTCTCTTTAATTCAGGAGTCAGATGCCTTACGGTAGCTTCGGGGGCCTTATATTCTGGGGAGGCCTTATGTTCGAGGGAGGCCTTATTATCGGGGAGGTCTTATTTTCCGGAGGATGCCTTATATGACAGCGAGAGGCAAAACTGGAAGTAGGTCTTATTTTCGAGGGATGTCTTTCAGGGAAACAGTATTGTTATAGTTCATTTGTACCACATATAATCAATAAATTATTTTAAGTACTTTATCTAAGTATCCCATGAAAAGGATGAAAAAAAAAATTTAAGAACCATCTGTTTTCTACCAGTGTCATGTAAATTTAGTAACAAAGTCTTGATAAATTCCCCTGCATTTATACTTCTCTGCTCACTCGGTCACAAAATTCAGGCTAAATTAATTGTGAGATTAATTTACATTCACAGGTTTGTTGTTCACATAGTTAGACAATACATGAAGTGGGTGAGTTGGCTTAAGAATGCCTGTTTTCAACCTCTGACCATACTGGTTAAACCCAAAGACCTTAAATGTCCTTTTTCTCTAGAACTGACATGTAGTTTAAAGGGTAATCACATTTGAAAGGAACTGAACTTTGATCATCTGAAAGAGAAATACAAAGTATTGATGATTGTAGATAATATCAGTATTGTACAAGAATCAAAGACATTCATTGGATGGTCTCAGCTCGCCCCCTACCGGTTATGATAAAAAGTAACAAAAATGAAAGACCAAACTTGGTCTAGCATCTCTAAACAAAGGATGCTCCTTTACCCTCACGGAAAATGTTAAGTGCAAACCTCACATTTTATTTGGTTCGATGGATCTTTGGATGGACAACTATTTTCAAATTGGAAGGTGCCATTGTGAAATAATCCCTTACACATTGTCCAAATATATATATTTTAACTATGAAACCAACCATCTCCAATACCATCACTAGCAATTGTTCTCCCATGTGTGTGTGTGTGTGTTAGGGTGTTAGCATGAGAGCCTTGCTCTCTCTTTCCAGGACCCCAAGCCCAGCTGGAGGCTTGGGGAAGCAGGTGCCCAAGTCCCGGGCTTCAGTTTAGGCAGCGGTTCTCAAACTGTGGGTCGCGACCCCTTTGGGGGTCGAACGACCCTTTCACAGGGGTCGCCTAAGACCATCGGAAAACACCTATTTCCCATGGTCTTAGGAACCAACACACCGCTCCTCGGTGTAGCAAAATGTAGCAATGTAGTTTACTGTTGTCATATGAAGACTGTTACCCATCCTACACAACGATTCAAGACAAAATTTCATTTATTGGTCATTAGAAATAAATATTTCACAATATATAATTACATATTGTTTTTGTGATTAATCACTATGCTTTAATCGTATTCAAATTTGTAACAATGAAAATACATCCTGCATATCAGATATTTACATTACAGTTCATAACAGTAGCAAAATTACAGTGATGAAGTAGCAGTGGAAATAATTTTATGGTTGGGGGTCACCACCACATGAGGAGCTGTCTTAAAGGGTCGCGGCTTTAGGAAGGTGGAGAACCACTGAGTTTAGGGATGTCCCCTGCGCCCCCTGCAGGAGTCCCAGCGTCCTGCAGCCCAGAGAACCCAAGGGCAAGCATCCAGGGCCTTGCTGCTGCCATCCCCAGCTCGCACCATCTTGCTTCCTCTGCTCTGTCCAGGTTCCAATTCCCTGTTTCGAGAGGCACCCTGGGCCCTCGGGAGTCGCCCCGAAGTTCCCTAATGTCTAGATGCAGGTGGCCATTAACCACCCAGACCTGGAGAGAGTGGTTAGAGGGTCCTGACCATGTACCTTCTGCACCTGCGGCCGTGTCATGAAGAGTCTGTACAGCCCTCTTTAAAGTCTCAAAGCCCGAGTTCCCTATATATTTTGGAGATTAACCCCTTCTGGGATATGTCATTGGCAAATATGTTCCCCCACGCAGTGGGTTCCCTTTTCATTTTGTTGACGTTTGTTTTTTTTGTTTGTTTATGTGTTTTTTTTTGTTTTTTGTTTTTGTTTTTTGTTTTTTGTTTTTGTTTTGCTGTGCAGATGCTTTTTATTTTGATGTAGTCCCATTTGTTTATTTTCTCCTTAGTTTCCATCGTCCTAGGAGATGTATCAGTAATTGCTGCAAGAGATGTCTGAGATTTTGCTGCCAATGGTTTCTCCCAAGATTTTTATGGTTTCACATCTATATTAAGTTTTTTAATCGGCTTTGAATATATTCTTGTGTATGGTGCAGTTTCATTTTTTTTACTTGTACCTGTCCAATTTTTCCACATTGTTTATTTCTTTTTATTTTTTAAAATCTTTATTGTTGAGAGTATTACAGGTATTCCCTTCTCTCCCCCACATTGTCCCGCTCCACCCCATGCCTTCACCACCTTACTGTCTGTGCCCATAGGTTAGATCTGTGGTTAGTTTCTTACTGCCCCCTTCCTCTGAGATTCATCAATCTGTTCCATGTTTCCATGCCTCTGATTCCGTTTTATTCACCAGTTTATTTTGTTCATTAGATTTCTTGTTCATTTATTTGGATTTTTAGATTTGATTATAGGTAGATATGTATTTGTTGCCATTTTATTGTTCATATTTTTTATTTCTTCTTCTGCTGCTGCTTTTTCTTCTTAAATAATATCCTTCAACATTTCATACAATACTAGTTTGGTGGTGATGAGCTCCTTTAACTTTTTCTTGTCTGTGAAGCTCTTTATCTGACCTTCAGTTCTAAATGATAGCTTTGCTGGGTAGAGTAATCTTGGCTGTAGGTTCTTGCTATTCATCACTTTGAATATTTCTTGCCACTCTTTTCTGGCCTGCATAGTTTCTGTTGAGAAACCAGTTGACAGTCATTTGGGTGCTCCCTTGTAGGTAATTAACTCTTTTGCAACTTTTAGGATTCTCACTTTGTCTTTTGCTTTTGGCATTTAAATTATGATGTGTCTGGTGTGGTTCTCTTTGGATTCCTCTTGTTTGGGACTCTCTGCGCTTCCTGGACTTGTAAGTCTATTTCTTTCACCAGTTGGGTGAAGTTGACTGTCATTATTTCTTCAAATAGGTTTTCACTATCTTGCTCTCTCTCTCTTCCACCTTTGGCACCCTCTTAATGCAAATGTTGGTAATGCTTAAAGTTGTGCCAGAGGTTCCTTACACTTTCTTTATATCTTGGATTCTTTTTGCTCTTCTGGTTGGGTGTTTTTTGTTTCCTCATATTTCACATCATTGATTTAATTCTCAGAATCCTCTACTGTTGAATCTCTGTAAATTGTTCTTAATTTCAGTTAGCGTATGCTTAATTTCTGACTGGTCCTTTTTCATGTTTTTTGACATTCTCACCAAGATCTTTGAAAGTCTCATTAGGATCCTTGGGTAACCTGTTAACCATGGTTTTGAACTCCGTATCCAATATTTTATTGTGTTCATTTCTTTCATTTGTGACATGTTTCATTGTCTCTTCATTTTGGCTGCTTTCCTGTGTTTGTTTCACTGTATCAGGTAGAGCTACTCTGTCTCCTGAAATTGGTAGAGTGGTCTTGTATATCAGGTGACTTGTAGGGCCCACTGGCTCAACCTTCCCAGTCACCTGAGCTGGGCATTCTAGTCACACCCTGTGTGGGCTGTGTGCACAGTCTTGTTGTAGTTGAGTCTTGATTGCTGTTGGCATCTCTGGGAGGAATTGACCTTTAGGCCACTTGCCTTGGAGGATCAGCTACCACTGAAATGGGAGAGCTGCTGTGCAGGAGGCAAGGTCCAGTGTGAAGCAAGGCAGCTTGGTGCTAGAGCTGGGCCTTGGACCTTTTATTGGTAAGTTTTGGACACCTTCCGCCAGCTACAACTTGTTTGAGAGATTTTTGGTGGAGTCTGAAGCCTGAGCCAGGACCAGTCAACCATAAAGAAAAGTTGCTGCAAATTGCATGGGGTGGGGTCTCAGGGAATCCCCAGGGTGGAGCACACAGTGTGCTCCAGAGGATGGTGGAGACTCAGATCTGGCAGCCAGTCAGCCCTGTGATAGGGGAGGTCCCGACACAGGAACAATGACCCTTGCAAGCAGCCTTCTCTGGAAGAAAGCTGACCCAGAGTTCCTCCCCTGGTGCCAGACGACCCAGATCCTCTCCCTGCATGTCTGGGTTCCTGGTGCTGGAGCTTGGAAGAAGCCAGACGTTGCAAGTTTGTGCGTGTGCCCTTTCGTAGGGATACCTTAGGTTCCAGCAGCCTCCTGCCTGTCACAGCAACCACAACCCCCACTGGTTTTTATGGCCAGAGTTGGGGGGCTTCTCTTCCCCATGCTGGAGTGCTGGTGTGGGGCTGGCAACTCCTGCTCCTCGCTGGAGGCCTGCGCAGAGAGGATTAAGGAAACAGCACCCGTGGGTGTTAAACCCACCCATTCTGCACCTCCGCCTCCCCTACAGTGCTTTCTTCTGTGCTTCTCTAGCTGCGGGGTTTCCATGCAGCCAGCTTTCAGCTGGTTCTGAAAGATGGCTGTTCTGATTTTAGTTGTAATTTTGATGTGGTTGGGGAGAATATTACAGATCCTTCAGTACTGGCCTTTTGGTACTTGATATTTTCTTATATATAGTTTATGGTTTCAAGTCTTAGGATTTTTATCTATTTTTGAATTAATTTTTGTATATGGTGACAAATAGCAGTCTAGTTTCATTTTTTTTTTTTAGCATGTGGCTTTCAAATTTCTCCAGCACCATTTATTGAAAAGGTGTGTGTGTGTTTTTTTCTCTCTAATGTATGTTTTTTGTTCTTTTGTAGAAAATTATTTGCCCACCTGTCAATGGGTTTCTTTCTAGGATCTCAGTTCTGTCCCATTGGTCTGTGTGTTTATCTTTTTGTTAGTATATTGGTGGTATTTTTATTATGGTTGATTTTTGGTATAATCTGAACTCTTCTCTTATTTTGTACTTTTTGTCTTATCGCTTTTTAAAAGTGATGCCAAAGGGACAGGCAAACTAAGTGAATTGCATAGGCGGGACACCATGGTAAAGAAATATTTCAATATAAATATAAAATCCGTATAAATAAATATACTCTATGAATAGAGCTATGGTTTAGGTGCAGATCTGTGTGGAACTATGCTATTTCAGTTTTCTGTTGCTGCATAACAAATAGCAGTTACACAACACACAGAATCTCACCATTTTGTGGGTCGGGAGCTCAGGCACAGAGGACATGGGTCCGCTGCCAGTCAGCGGAGAAGTTGCCAGCCAGGGCTGGGCTCCTACGTAGTGGGTAGACCAGGGAAGTGTCTGCTTTCCAGCTCACTCAGATTGTTGGCAGAATTGATTTCCTTGTGGCTGCACAACTGCGGGCTCCAGGTTCTCACCCTCACCTTCTTCCTAGGTGCACTGCCCCAGGGTGGCTACTTGTCCATTACGCCAGCCAGGAGAGTCCCCAGAGCAGGTCAGCCGGCAAGATGGGGTTTTATATAACGGAACAGAAGTACAGGAACGACACCCATCACTTCTGTAACATCCTGTTGATTTAAAAAGTTTCGCCGAGACTGGTTTGGCTCAGTGGGTAGAGCGTCGGCCTGGGGACTGAAAGGTCCCAGGTTCGGTTCCGGTTGGGGGCATGTACCTTGCTTGCGGGCACATCTCCAGTGTGGGGCGTGCAGGAGGCAGTTGATCGATGTCTCTCTTTCATCGATGTTTCTGACTTTCTTTCTATCCCTCTCCCTTCCTCTCTGTAAAAAATCAATAAAATATATTTTTAAAAGTTTCAGTCCCAGCTGGCATGGCTCAGTGTTTGAGCGTCAACCTGTGAACCAGGAGGTCACGGTTTGATTCCTGGTCAAAGCACATGCCCAGGTTGCAGGCTCGATCCCCAGTAGGGCATGAAGGAGGTAACTGATCAATGATTCTCTCTCATCATTGATGTTTCTCTCTCTCTCCCTTCCTCTTTTAAATATATATATATATATATAAGTTTCAGGTTCTGCCCACACTCAGGGGGAGGGAATCATGGGAAAGCTTGAACACCAGGAGGCAAGGATCCAAGAGGAACTGCTCTGGAGTTGATTGCATAGAAGTATCAATGAGGGCTGGTGAATATGGCTGGTAATACATTTGTGTGTGTGTGTGGGGGGGGAGTGCTATAGAGAGGATGTGGCCACCAGTTGACCGAGATCTGGACCTGGGCAATAGGAGACTCCTCATCCCTCTCCCGTCCTTGGATGTACGTTCTGTCCGCCATCCCACAGGGCAAATGCTGAAGGACTGGCCTGGAGAGAGTAAGGTGTTGTTGAGACCATCTGGATGCTCTATGTCAGTGGTCGGCAAATTGTGGCTCGTGAGTCACAAGTGGCTTGCCAGCCGCGGTTTGCCGCTCTGTTGACTAATGAGTTTGCCGACCACTGGACTAGACTAAATGTTACCGTGTAGTTGGAAGCTGTGAGGATTAGGCAGTTGTGGCATATTGTGTGCAAAGAGGTAAAGGGTGGTATATGACAATGGTCGGCAAACTCGTTAGTCAACAGAGCAGCAAACCGCAGCTCATGAGCCGGAGTTTGCCGACCACTGCGCTATGTGGCTGAACCCCCCTTGAGGCCCCTTTATAAACGTTTAAGGTCTGGTGGACCGGTGCAGAGATCTCACCCTCTCACTGCCCAAGACAAGCCTCCCATGTCATGCCCTTGTCAACCCACACCGCCACCTACCAGTGTGGAGTGGCATGCCTCTGCCTTTGGATTCTCCTTGCCTTCCATACATGGGGATCCGTTTATGAACCAACATCAATGGCTCCATTTCATTTGTAATTTATGTCGGTGATGATGAAACTTCAGCCAGGGAGCCAACCACTTGTTTTTGTAAATAAAGTTTTATTGGCACAGGCCACCTTCATTTATTCATGAATTGTTTATGGCTGCTTTTTTGCTAAGCTGGCATTTCCAGTCTCAAAAGAGTTGGCAAAGTGGCCCACACATT
Organism: Lasiurus borealis; assembly: GCA_004026805.1. Taxonomy (NCBI): domain Eukaryota; kingdom Metazoa; phylum Chordata; class Mammalia; order Chiroptera; family Vespertilionidae; genus Lasiurus; species Lasiurus borealis. Next base: position 70,842 of record PVJN01003228.1, read on the forward strand.
CTAATATATTTACTGTCTGGTCTTTAAGAAGGTTTGTCCATCTCTGATTTACATAGTGGGTTTTAGTAAAAGTTAATTCCTTTGTTAGTATGTTGATTAACTATATTTTTCATCCAGAAGGTTTTGAAAAAATAGATGGAACCTCACAGATGAAACATAGGGGTGATTAATGCCACACTCGGTGAAATGAGGCATTTGAATATTTTCCTGTAGTAATATAGCACCATCTCGTGGCATATCACAGAAACTGTTAGAAAAGTACATCGGAGTGCTACTGAGTTACTGAACATCTGGAATGCTCTGGGGTCACTTCTACATTCTACTGAAAATATGTGTAAAAATGGGCCCCTTTTTGAATGAACACATTTAAAAAGTTAGAGAACATCCAGTCCAAATCCAAATAAAGAAATCGGTCTTCCGAAATTAAATGACTTACTAAATTTACCCAGTAAGTTTAACAATGGGATTTTAGATTTTTCATATAAAAATTGAAAATATTTATATGTATATGAGTATGTGCATGCATAGTATGTTGAATTAAAAATTTCAGTAGCGACCTAGCCTGTTTGGCTCAGTAGATAGAGCGCCAGCCTGTGGACTGAAGGGTCCCAGGTTTGATTCCAGTCAAGGGCACGTGCCCGGATTGTGAGCTTGATCACCAGCCAGTAGGGGGCATGCATGAGGCAGCCAATCAATGATTCTGTCTCATCATTGATGTTTCTATCTCTTTCCCCCTCTGAACTTAATTTTATATATGTCAGATTATTATGATCTCTGCATGCATAATCATCTGGCCACTCAGTGTGTGTGTATGTGTGTGTGTGTGTGTGTGTACTAGAGGCCCAGTACACAAAATTCATGCACGGAAATGTATGTCTCTCAGTCCAGCCTGCACCCTCTCCAATCTGGGATCCCTCTCACAATCCAGGACTGCTGGCTTCCAACTGCTCACCTGTGTGCCTTCCTGATTTCCCCTAACCATGCTTCTGCCTGCCAGCCTGATCACCCCCTAACCACTCCCCTGACAGCCTGATTGATGCCTAAATTCTCCCCTACCAGCCTGTTTGCCCCTAACTGCTCTCCCCTACAGACCTGGTCCCCCACAACTGCCCATCCTTGAAGGCCTGGTCACCTGTAACTGCCCTCCCCTACAGGCCTGATCCCTCCCAACTGCCCTTCCCTGCTGGCCATTTGTGGTGGCCATCTTGTGTCCACGTGGGGGCAGGATCTTTTGATCACATGGGGGCAGTCATCTTGTGTGTTGGAGTGATGGTCAATCTACATATTACTCTTTTATTAGGTAAAATAATAAAAGACACTTGATACTGAACTTCTAAGTCCCTAGAACGGTGACAAATAAATTTCTGTCGTTTAAAGCCTTCTCTGGGTTACGGTTTTCTGTTATAGCAGTCCAAACAGACTAAGATGGCTGAATTATTTACTTCTTTCAAATACAGGCTCAGACCATGTTTATGTGTGGGTTATTGTTTTTTTCTGCAGAAAGCTTTATTGTTTCCTTTGGTCCAGTGCATGGGAGAGGGCTTCCAGGTGGTTAAAAGAATGGCTAGCAGTTTCGGGGAGAGGCTCAGGAGAAAGCCAGACACCAGGGGGTGCAGAGGGCCCCCCCAAAGGCCTCTGGGCTCCACAGGCTCCTAGTCGTGCTTGAGAGGGAGCCTCTCAAGAGATACTCGCCCCACCCAGCCTGGGGCCTGGCTGCCTGCGGAGGTGAGGTAGGTGAGGCAGGTGTTGCTCATCTTCTTGATGAGTTTCACCTCCTCACCCGGAAGTGGTTCTCCCGGAAGTCAGGCCCGGAGCTGAGGGTCTGCAGCTCCCAAAGGGCTGGGTCAGGCTCCTCTCCAAGGCCAGGCGCCCTGCGTTTTGCCCACTGCCCCTGGGGAGGCTTCGGCGCGCCCTGGACAGAATGCGGCCACCGAGCTGGTTCTGCCTCTGTAAGAGCCGCTCAGCGCCCTTGAGCTTCCTCTCTGCCACCTCCTGGAAGCAGTGGTCCAGCTCTGAGAGCCACAGCCTCCCGGGGGAAATGGAGCCCAGGCAGAGGGCGGTGTGGAGGCCGCAGAGGCAGGCTGGCCCGAGGCTGGCCGCAGCCTCCACGTCGGTGGATAATTCGGGGAATTTGGGAGCTCCTGGGTGCTCGGCAATGAGGAGGTAAGGTCACACAAACAAACAACAACAACAACAAAAATACAGGTGTGCTGGCTGGTCCTGGTGGTGGTTCTGGAGGTGGTGCCTGGGAAAGGCAGGAGGGGGGCCGGAGGCTGGAAGAAGGGGCGTCCCTGGGTCTGTTCCGTCCAAACACTGTCAGTTGAGAGACAGATCCAGTTCCACTAAGGGCACTACCCACCTTTGTTTTTTTTAAGTAGCATTATCTTAGAGCAGTGGTTCTCAACCTTCCTAATGCCACGATCCTTTAATACAGCTCCTCATGTTGTGGTGACCCCCAACCATAAGATTATTTTCGTTGCTACTTCGTAACTAATTTTGCTACTGTTATGAGTCGTAATATAAATATCTGATATGCGGGATGTATTTTCATTGTTACAAATTGAACATAATTAAAGCATAGGGATTAATCACAAAAACAATATGTAATTATATATTGTGAAATATTTATTTCTAATTACAAATAAATGAAATTTTGTCTTGAAGCATAGTGTAGCATGGGTAACAGTCTTAATATGACAACAATACATTTTCTGATGGTCTTAGGCGACCCCTGTGAAAGGCTCTTTTGACCCCCAAAGGGGTAGCGACCCATAGGTTGAGAACCACTGTCTTAGAAGTTAAAGTGGATTTCAACTTAAAAAAACCATTTTAGTTGAATATTTTTCTCCTGAACTAAAAAAAAATCACGACATACCACTGCCACCAGGAGGAGCCTCTATGGCATAAAGTTACAGAATAACTCAATCAGAGAAAATCAGATCTATTTAAGTGAAGAGAAACATGTCCCGCTCTGTTTTTTTGTTTTGTTTTGTTGTTATTTTTTTAATACATTTTATTGATTTTTTACAGAGAGGAAGGGAGAGGGACAGAGAGTCAGAAACATCCATGAGAGAGAGACATAGATCAGCTGCCTCCTACACGCCCCCCACTGGGGATGTGCCCGCAACCAAGGTACATGGCCTTAACCAGAATCGAACCTGGGACCTTTCAGTCCACAGACCGATGCTCTATCCACTGAGCCAAACTGGTTTTGGCGCCCTGCTCCGTTTTAATGATACAAAAATTATAATATGGAACAGACTGACAACTCTCAGGGGGGAGATAGAGGGGCGCTGGATGAAAGAAGGTGAAGGGATTAGCCAAATAAGGTACAGGCAGAACCCAGAGACACAGCCGCCGGTGTAGTGATGGCCAGAGGAGGGGGGCGGTGGGAAGAAAATGGGGACATCAACAATAAAAACAAAGTAAAAAAGAAAAAAAAGAAAAGGAATTACATCAAATCAAATAAACCAACAAAATAGACAAACAGTGATGTCAAAATTACAGCATCCAGAACAGTAAGAGTAATGCTTGATTTTGAATATCCTACAGGGGCCCATGCTGTTCATAATAACGTTGTTAATAGATGCAGCAGTTTAGCTGAGTGGAAGGAATAATGTCTTGGTGAAAATTAATCCTGTTAATAATGCCCTGATTTATACAAAATTTTCTAGGTGAAATGTACAGTAAAGTATACAGATATTGAAACCAGATTGCCCAAGATAAATGTGGGTCCAACACTTACACACTGTGTCATCTTTGGCAATTTATTAGCATTGTCTCTAACTTGCTTTATTCTTTTTTTAAAAAATGGGGGGATAAATAATAGTTTACCTGTAGAGGGTTACTGTGAGAGTCAAATAAGCTACTCTTTGTGAAGAACTTAGAACTATGTCCAATAGTAAGTCTTAGGAGTTTTTATATAAATTTCTCATTTAGCTCAAAAAAGTAAAACAAAACAAAAACCTTAGTGAGGTTAACACACCATTACTTTTCATACAACACACAAGAAAACAAAGCGAGATGGTTTCTTTACCAAAGTTATGAGTTCCAAACTAGTCTTTGTCATTAAATCATCAAGAGAAAGGTTGTAAATAAATGTAATCACTAGTTTAAGTATGACTCTAAACCAAGACTGCAAGCTGAGATTTCTAAGTTGGAAAAAAATATGCATAGCATTGACCTTTTATGGCTTTTCTTTTATTATACTTGAAACATGGTTATAGTCTGTGTTTTTCTATGTTTGGTATGACCTATTTACTAAGATATACTTTCTTTTTTACTTTTATTTATTTATTGATTTTTAGAGAGAAAAAGAGAAATTTGTTGTTCTCCTTATTTATGCATTCATTGGTTGATTCTTGCATTTGTCCTGATCACGATATATTTTAAATGAGGAGGATGTGTAGTCTTTTTCCACATTGCTTACTTTCTTCTGCAACCCAAGATCCTTTATCCTCACCCTAGATTACTTTGTTCTCACAAACAATTTAAAAACACAATTGGTCACTGAAACCGGTTTGGCTCAGTGGATAGAGCGTTGGTCTGCTGACTGAAGGGTCTCAGGTTCGATTCCGGTCAAGGGCATGTATCCTGGTTCCAGGCACATCCTGGGTAGGGGCATGTAGGAGGCGGCTATCGATCTCTCTCATCAATGTTTCTAACTTTCTATCCCTCTCCCTTTCTCTCTGTAGAAAATCAATAAAATATATTTTAAAAAATAAATAAAAATAAAAACACAATTGGTCAAGTAGTAATAACAGTTTTCAGAGGGCTTATGCCAAGTGCTTGACAGAGCTCATTTTATTAATTCTCACAATAAACCAGTATGGGCTATCTTGTTCCATACAATGTTGAAAGTGATCAGCTAGTGAATGAGAAGGCCAGCCCCTGATCACTCTGACTTGAGATGACATTCTCCATAGTCCGACACAGTTTCTCAAAGACTTTCACATTTTAAAGGAAAACCGACTTTTGCCATCTTCAGCTGTGTATCTCCACTCCTTTTTTTTAAAAAAATAACTATCCCTATTTAATTAAATAAATTAAAAAGTTGAAATATGTGTTGTATTAAAGTTATATAACATTTATAGAGAGGAAAATTCTTAAAAGCAATGGAAAGAAATGTGAAAAATTTATTCTTTGAAATGTTCAGTTCTCCCTCTGACCGCTACCATGTGACCAGTCTGGGCTCGCATGCTTCAGGATGAGAAACATTTCATCACCGTCACCCAGCTACTATCTGGGTGAAGCGAAAATGATATCTTTTATTAAATTTATTGGGATGACATTGGTTAATGAGATTATATCAGTTTCAGCGGTTCTGCCAAACCCTTCATGGGCTACTACCTCACCTGTCCCCAGATTTTTTATATTAAAAAGTAATGATAAAAGAAACTAATTTGAAAGAAAAGATGATAGAACTTTCAAGTATACAAGTCTATGACATAATCACCTGCCTATTACATTGTGTGCCCACCACCCAAAGCCAGATCTTCAGTCACCGTATATATGACCCCCTTTAATCCTTCCTCCCACTCCCCAACTCCCTTCCCTCTGGCAACCCCCATGCCATCTGTCTATGAGCTTTTGTTCCTCTGCTTTTCTTGTTTGTTCCTTTGTTGCTTTCAGTGTTATATCCTATATATGAGTGAAATCATATGGTTCTTTGATTTTATTCTGTCTGACTTATTTCACTTAGCATGATGCTCTCAAGATCCATCCGTGTTGTTGCAAATGGCAGTATTTCATCTTTTCTTATGGCTGAATAGTATTCTATTGTACATGTGTACCACATCTTTTCCCATCAGCTATTGAAGGACACTTCCATGTTCCATATGGTGGCTGCTGGGAATAATGCTATAATAAACATAGAAGCAACTCACGGTTCTAGTTGAGCATTCATTTGACCTGCAGGGGGCGCCCGTGGCCCAGGCAGCAGAATTTAGTGGCTCTTGTTCAGCTCAGCCTTGGATGGGAAGCTCTCTTGCCCGTTCCCACTAGCTGTGGATTGTGAGGTCACTGAAAGCCAGTTTACCATTTCCTCCCCTGACGATTTGAGAATGACATCAAAGATTTTCATAGCCGACTTTCAGATTGGGCCTTAAATTATATATCTGTATGAAAAATAAGGTAGTTATATTGAAAAATTTTTTATATTTTAATTTTTTTTTAATCTCAAAGAAGATAAACTTGTTTAGAAGATCAGAATACACCGGAATACACTTCAAGTTCTAAATTCATTCAATCCTTGATAATATCATAACACAAAAATATTAAGAGCGAAACCTCAATAATTCACTGTAGCTGGAAGACTTTTTTATCTGACCTAGCAGAAAACCCTAATATATACTACTTAGAGTCATATCATTTTCTATACATAGATTTCTTCCTTATTAAGCTATTATTCTTTATTCACTTGTTGTTTCCTAGAAATGGTATATTAAATACAGGAGCAAAGCTGGTGAAGTGTGTGACCTTTGCCATCAAACTGACCTGGGTCCAAATCCTACAATTGCTACTTACTAGTTAGGTGACCTTAAGAAGTCACTTCACTTCTCTGAGTCTCAGTTCTTCTTTCATCTGTAAATAAAAATACTTGCTTCATGCCCTGGCTGGTTTGGCTCAGTGGATAGAGCGTCGGCCTGTGGACTCAAGGGTCCTGGGTTCAATTCCAGTCAGGGGCACATGCCTGGGTTGCGTGCTCAATTCCCAATGGGGGGGGGTGTAGGTGGCAGCTGATCAATGGTTCCCTCTCATCATTGATGTTTCTATCTCTTCCTATCTGAAATCAATAACAATATTTAAAAAAATACTTGCTTCACAAATCATTGTGGTAATTAATTGGATAATGTATAAAAAAATGCTTAGCATAATGTAACCACATAAAAAAAAAGTGCTCAGCAAATAATGGTTATACTATTAAATTAATATTGATTTGTCACTAACATATTAATAGTTTTGTGTACTTGTTGCAGGAGGACAAACTCTCTGCTATGCGTCACTGCTCTGATATTTAAATTATTCTATATTTTCTTGCAAAATCTTGGCCATATTTATTTTTTGGTCTAAATTTGAAATTGTTATTTCAAGTGTTTATTTTGGATGTGTATCAATATCATTAGTTACCCCAAATCCTTTTTGAAAGCAGTGGAACTACACATCACAAACTATTTCACAATTATAAAGCCTTACCTAAAGGCGTACATTTGAATGCTTTTTATCCTGCATTTCCCATTGTTAACCATTATTAGATTTGGATATCAATTCTGCAAAGTAACACTGAACCATACATACAGGGGGAAGCAAAGGAGGTTTATAGTTATTCTTGTATTATTATTATTATTATTGTATTATTTATTTGTATTATTTGTCTTTTTCCATAGAAACAACTATAAACCTACTTTTGCTCACCCCTGTATATTGCACAATATTTCCAGGAAGCCTAAACTGTCACAGTACAAAAGTAGCTTTAAGGAAATCTAAGCATAAAGGTTTTGGTGTGAGTGTAGAATCCACCGATGACAAGAACAGGGTGAAGTAAAAATAAAACCGGAGTAAGCAGCATCCGGAGACAATAAATGCTTCCATTGTTTTAATGCAACACATCTCAGATATGTAGCAAATGACATTTTACTCCACACCCTCAGGCTCCTCCCAACTGAAAGCTGGTTGTCTGGGTTTCTCTGAGCCACCGATCTGCCGGCTTAACCCAGTTTGGCGTCCCAGGTAGGAGTGTGATTCAGGACCAGATGCAGCTTCCTGCTGCCTCTTCCTGAAACCAGGCGCGCTCCACATGAGTGTGCCAATTAGCTTCACCAGAGCGACTCTCAGAGGCGTCTGACAAAGGAAAAACACTGTGGCCAAGAGAAAACAGCATCTCAACTGCCTTGCTGTGACATGTAAATACTGTACTGATAGAAACATTTCTGGGTTTGGACTTGTCTTTTTGCGCTATATTCATATTTCATTAACTGAGCGCCTTCTAAGCACACATATTTAATCTTTTTTAAAAAAATATATTTAATTGACTTTTTTCAGGGAGGAAAGGAGAGGGATAGAGAGCCAGAAACATTGATGAGAGAGAGACATCCATCAACTGCCTCCTGCATGCTCCCCACTGGGGATGTGCCCACAACCAGGATACATGCCCTTGACCGGAATCGAACCTGGGACCCCTCATTCCGCAGGCTGACGCTCCATTCACTGAGCCAAACCAATATCGGCCATATTTAATCTTTGAAGCAATCCTAAGGGACAGATATCACTTTCTTCATTTGATGTTAATAGAGAATTTAAGCTCTGGGATGTTAATGGTTTGTACAAGATTACATAGCTCCAAAGTGAAGCTATTTACAAAAAAAAAAACATTGTATTTGACCTGCTGTTTAGACCACCTAGGGTCTCAAGGAATAAAAATTCCAAGTCATTCATAACACTGTATAGTTATTGCAAGGATGATGGAACATGAGGTAGGAGCAGAAATTAGTTTATCAGCAACACATCAACTCAGGTTCAATTATCCAGATGCTATGAAAAAGAGGAGTTTTCATAAATGCATAGATAATTTGCTTGATAATTCTCAAGACGTAAACCACCCATTTTCCATGTTGGTGTGCTACAGTTTTATTGGGCAGTTTTAGCAGACTATCTCTGTGTGATCAGCAGAAAAAATCTATTGCCTATATCTAAGCAAAATAGATTATTTTGTTCTACACAAAATAATATGCAAAATAAGAGCTATATCGAAAGGCACAAGGGCTCTTTTGTCACTATCACCTGCATATCCTCTCTTTTTAAAAAATTTCTTTATTGATTAAGGTATTACATGTGTGTCCTTATCCACGACTACCCCCCAATACATGCCCTCACCCCCCTGGTGTCTATGTCCATTGGTTAGGCTTATATGCATGCATACAAGTCCTTTGGTTGATCTCTCTCCCTTACCCCCACCCTCCCCTACCTTCCCTCTGAGGTTTGACAGTCTGATCAATGCTTCTCTGTCTCTAGATCTGTTTTCGTTCATCAGTTTATGTTGTTCATTATGCTCCATAAGTGAGTGAGATCATGTGGTATTTATCTTTCTCTGTTATGAACACCCTCCAAGTTCCAGAAAAAAACACACACACACACACAAAATTTCTCAACATCTTTTGCTCTCCATTCTCAAACACACACACACACACACACACACACACACACACACAAACAACAAATCCCCATAAATGTCATGAAGATTTATGGGTTTTACTATGCTGTTCACATAGGAAAAATTCACTGCTTCAGCATATGGGGGAAATCTAGCCATTAAAGCCCTTTGTTAACTGAAAAAGACTAATTAAGTAACTTGTCACAACATTCTTCTGGGATACTAGGTCTCTGATTCTTACATAATTAAGCATTGTTTCCCAGGAACGATGATGGTCCATTTTAGTGCTTCCTCTTATATCTCAACTAGAGGCCTGGTGCACGGGAGGGGGATGTTCCTTAGCCCAGCACGCACTATCTCCCACCCGGGACCCCTTGGGAAACGTCTGACTGCCGATCCGGCCTAAACAGGCAGGCAGACACCCCTCTCACAATCCGGGGTTACTGGCACCCAACCACACACCTGCCTGCCTAATGCCCCCAACAGCCCTCCCCTGCTGGCCTGATTGCCCCCAGTGGCCCTCTCCTGCAGGCCTGGTTGCCCCCAATGGCCCTCCCCTGCAGGCCTGGTTGCCCCCAATGGCCCTCCCCTGCCAGCCTGACCTTGCCCCTAACTGTTCTTCCTTGCCAGCCTAATCTCACCCTTAACTGCCTTTGCCTTGGCCCCCACTACCATGGCTTCGTCTGGAAGGAAGTTGGATGTCCAAAAGATGGCCAAGATGACCGGTTGACCTGGTCTAATTAGCATATTACCCTTTTATTAGTATAGATGTGTAGAAAATCATGAACTAGTGGGGTATTTGCAACACTTAGTATGATATTAAATAAAATATACTGTGGTACCTCGAGATACGAATGCCCTAACATACGAGATTTTTGAGATATGAGCCATCGAGCGAGTGATTTTTGCTTTGAAATATGAGCAACAGTTGAGATATGAGTAATCGCGAGGATCAGCCGGCTGCACACGACCCACCAGTTTACTGAGACTCGAGCATCTCATAGTTTCCCACGCCTCAAGGTTACGGAATGAATTAAACTCGTATCTCGAGGTACCACTGTATATGTTAATGATTACATAACTCTAAAGTAAAGCTATTTATAAAGAATTGTATTGGAACATTATATGAAAATTTCTTTTTTGTAAAATCATTTTTAAACACTCTGAAAGGTCTTGTTTTGTTTTGTTTTTAGGGTAGAATGTGATGAGTTCTATCAAATACGTACAACTTTCTGGATAATTTCTAAAGTTGGGATTTTCTTTGCCATCATCTCTCTCTCTCTTTTTAAATGTTTTTTTTTTATTGAAGAGAAAGGGATAGAGACATAGAAATTTCTATGATAGAGAAACATCAATATGCTGCCTCCTGCACGCCCCCTACTGGAGACTGGACTTGCAACCGGGGCATGTGCCCTGATCGGGAATCAACTGGTGACCTCTTGGTTCATGGGTCGATGCTCAACCACTGAGCCACCCACGATAGGCTGCCATCATCTCTTACATCGGAGAAACATTAGATAATTAAATGGAACTTAAAAACAAAATTAACTTATCCAAAACTCCAGTTTAATGACATGGCACAGATCCCTCATTATTAATGTGGAAGATTATGTTATCTCCACTAGAGATATTGTCTTACACAAAAATACCAATCCAAATTTATGATATATTTCTCAGAGCTCATTATCTCAATTTGGAGAAACATTTTTTTTTCCAACCAAAGCATTTAAAAGCGGATTTCTCTAGAACTACTGCAAGCAACCTATGCTTGGCAAAAGAAAAGGTAATTCATTTTCATATTACCCTTTTATTAGTATAGATGTGTAGAAAATCATGAACTAGTGGGGGTATTTGCAACACTTACTATGATATTAAATAAAATATATATGTTAATGATTACATAACTCTAAAGTAAAGCTTCTTATAAAGAATTGTATTGGAAACCCTTTGAAAAATGCTGTAAAAAATAAATTAGAGCCGAGACCGGTTTGGCTCAGTGGATAGAGCGTCAGCCTGCGGGACTGAAAGGTCCCAGGTTCGATTCCGGTCGGGGGCGTGTACCTTGCTTGCGGGCATATCTCCAGTGGGGGGCGTGCAGGAGGCGGCAGATCGATGTCTCTCTCTCATCGATGTTTCTGACTTTCTATCCCTCTCCCTTCCTCTCTGTAAAAAAATCAATAAAATATATATTTAATAAATAAATAAATAAATAAATAAATAAATAAATTAGAACCGGAAGCGATGTGTCATAACTGAAGTTCTTAGGAGTGGGGCACCTCTTGGAACAAACAGGAATGGGTGGAAAAATCCCTCAGACAGCCTGGTCTTCCCTTCTCCACGTTATGAATTGGGAACAAAGCATTGATTGCCCTGGAACGTCACTTTACGTATCACCAACGGGAATGATGTTTCCATGCACTGTTCTCAGGCGGAGCACATAGTACACGTGCCTGAGTACAGTAAGTGATTTCCTGGGAGCTTCCTGCATCCACTGTGTTTTAAAAATCAAGTCAATCTCCTCTTTTATCTTCCTTGTGTGGCCGCCAGCTGCTAAGTGGCTCTCTGATGCCAAGCTTAATCAATGGGGATCGCACCAACCCCAACAGCTGGGTAAGGTTCTTTTCAAGCATCTGCCCTTATGCAGTTCTCTCACTCACTCTGTCTTGCGTTTCTCCTCCCTCCCTACTGCTACATGGTTTTATTTTCTTGTCCCTTTACTAAAGAATAAAAGAAGATGAAAATCTATAGTTTATTATGGGTACAATCAGGGAAATAATAATGCCAGCTGAAGTTCTCTCTGATCCGTCCCTCCCCTTAAATATTAATTACTTTAAAATGTTTAGATTGCAAACAACTCTTTAGAAAACCATCACGACCTCATATTGTAGTCCACCTGGATTACATATTGCACGTCCCTCTGTCCAAGCCTAGTCCTTACTGTCCCTGCTGATGAGCATGTGGTTGATTCATTGCGACAACCTTCAAAAACGCTCTCTTCCTTTCAAGGCCCAACCCAGTGCCACCTCTTTGCATCTATTTCTCCTTTGTAGCTGGTCTGCCTGGCTTCACTCCCCTAAAAGATTGGCAGCTCCTTGAGGCCAGTGCCCATGTCTTGCTTCTCTTCTCTCTCCACAGAGGTTATGCTCATGATTTATCAGTGATGGAACTCACTGCTGCTTTGATGGAAGTCACAGCAGAGCAAATGCTGACACACAGCTTCCTGAGGGTGTCACCATGGATGGTAACCAGCCAGGTTCCTGGTCACCCATTTTATTGCATGTTTTGAAAAAACAAAAACACAACTGAATGGATTGATCTATGTTATTGATCACTTTACAGCAGTGTTTCTTAGAGAGTCGTATTCAGATTTCTAACCTCAGAACCAGCAGGGGCTCTGGGTTAATGTGGGGATTGCTGGACTTGAACCTAACAACTTCTGAGTCAATGTCTCAGAGAGAACATACAGGAATAGGAATTATTTTTATTTTTTAAATATATTTTATTGATTTTTCACAGAGAGTAAGGGAAAGGGATAGAAAGTTAGAAACATCAATGAGAGAGAGACATTGATCAGCCGCCTCCTGCATGTCCCCTACTGGGGATGTGCCCGCAACCAATGTACATGCCCTTGACCGGAATCAAACCTGGGACCTTTCAGTCTGCAGGCCTACACTCTATCCCCTGAGCCAAACCGGTTTCGGCAGGAATTGTTTTAAAACAACTAACCTATGAGGGTCTTAAACATATGTACCTTTGAGAACTGGTGATTTAGAGTAATGAGATTTTTACCTTCTTTATACCAAAAGGGCACTTAGGGGAGGAAAAGAAAAAGGCTAGAAAAGATAGAGAAAAATTATACAAAATGCGATTTTAAAACATATCTGACTTAGCCTATTTGAAGGTGTTTCTAAAGGGCAGAGAAAAGTGTAAAAAAAACAACCAAAAAACCCTTCCAGCTAAATGTTCCCCTAATTTTTGTCACAGCAGCGTGAGAACCACAATTTTTAATTACAAGATTGCCAACTGTTTCATTAAAAAACAACAACCACCCATGTCTAACTACAGAAGAGATGGAGAAGGAGTTTCGGCAAAGTTGTCCAAAATGAACCTCTTGTTGTTATCTGGTTTTAAATAATATTCTGCCATTTTCCACTTTTCTCTTTCCCGACGTATTTCCTCCCTGTGTTTTAAACCAAACCGCCTGCGAGCTGGAAGCGTCCGTTGACATGATGTATGGGAGGCTCATCTCCTCCTCTCTGCGGGGCAACAGCTGTTCCGCTCGCGCTGTCCAGAGCCATAAACTCCCCGAGCGCTGGGCGCTGAAGGCTCATGTAATGAATCGCTTCCCTTTTCCAGTTGATTTCACTTTAATTTCATCTCTTCTGCTGAGTGGACGAAGGCAGACATTTGGCAAAGCGATTGCTTCCGAGTCTCTGGGTTTACAGTTGATATTTTTGTTATTGGGGTGTTGCGGGGAGAAGCATTTCCCGAGGCCCCCGCAGGATGATGGAGTGTGGAGGACAGCTTTCTTGATGATGTAAAATTAAGGGGATTTCCCTCCCAGGTCCTGTCTGTGTCCATCTTGCCATGGAAGAAGTCTGGACTGGAGTTAAGGCCACTGCCCACACTTTCTGCTCCACGTGATCTGGTCCCGTCCAGCATTTGGCTGGTTTAGCTTGTTTCCAGCTGCAGTCCATGGTGTGTGGGGTCTGCATGCTCATGGGCCTTGCGTCTGCTCAAGGTCACAGGGCTGTGGAGAGAGAGGACACGGGAATGTGCTGGCCGGTGCAAGAGTGAACAGGAGCACAAGAGGGAAATCATTGTTTGGGGACTTTTTTTTAATTTAAATATATTTTTATTGATTTTTTACAGAGAGGAAGGAAGAGGGATAGAAAGTCAGAAACATCGATGAGAGAGAGACATCGATCAGCCACCTCCTGCACACCCCCTCCTGGAGTTGTGCCCGCAAGCAAGGTACAAGGCCCCGATCGGAATAGAACCTGGGACCTTTCAGTCCGCAAGCCGACGCTCTATCCACTGAGCCAAACCGGTCTCGGCTGTTTGGGGACTTTTAACCCCCCAAGATTTTGTGCACTTGCAGTGGCTTTACTCTCCTAGCCAATGGTCTTGTTCCCCAGGCTAGACTGACTGACAAGCACCTTCCTAAGCCACCTGACTTCACTGCACGTCTCCCCATCCCCCCCTTATTTCAAGTCCTTCCCCAAGTGATCTGTAGGGAATGGCCTGGTGGTTTCTGGAAAGGTGACGCTGTAGCTTCCTGCTGACACTGCCCAGGTGACCTCGCTTATAATTTCTGGCCTCCCCTCTGCTCTCTTCCTAATATCGATATTAAGAAGGAAGCTAATTATGATAACTTTTACTTCAAATTAGGTTGGATGTCATTTTTGCTTGTAGAAACATTCACGCGTTGATAAATACAAGTTTAAAGGAAAATGGTTTTTGGTGCCTGATCTGAAAGTTGAAAATGAATCAACCTATGCAACCTGCAATAGGGGAATTATTGAATAAAAAATGGGATGTCCACTTAATGAAAACGGTCAGCAGCAATGCTAAGAATGTGGTAGATCTCTATGTGATAAGCATGACATAATCCATTCAAGGTGTTTAGGAATGTGTACCCGTTGTGTTGTATATACTAAAATCGTGAAAGATACCCAACAATGATCATCCTTAGTGAAACGTGTAAGAAGGGGGTGAATTTTTGCAACACTTTATTCTGCATCGTTGGGATTTATTACAAGGGACAGTATTGCTTTCATAATTTAAAAAGCAATAAAGTTTGAAAAATAGAAATAGCCTCTTGTAATGCAATATGAATATTTTTTCTGGTGAAGCAGGCAATTCTTTCCTCCGAGACTCTTAACTATAGACTCATTGGAAGTGATTTAGATTCTATAGGACTTTTTTTTTTTTTTTCTGGGAGGATGAACACATCAATCTCGTGCAGGTAGCTGTTACGCAGAGCACTGCTGCCAAATCCGCTCAAATAATTTACGATCCACATCTGGACTCACCCATCCATTTGGCTGGCGCAACACTTTACCTGTGTGTAGGCTGGGCCACACCATTCGTTATGCACTTGTGTGTAATGGATTTTGTGTGAACAAACAATGGAAAGCTTTCTTTCTTTTTTTTTATAGCCATTAATCCACATCTAGCGAGTTTGAAACAAAAAGCTTTTTGTATAAGGGAAAGAAATAAGCCTAGATCTATGAGATCTCTATTGACTGTAAATACAGTAAATGTTTGTCACTGGAGAAATTGCCATATTTAAATATATTCTTTTAAAGCAACAGTCATTTTGATTACAGAACCCACCCAAGGAGAATAAACCTACAAGTAGGCAAAGCTGAGTTTGTTTTGACATTGAGAAATATGAAGCAGTTAAAACTAACAATTATCTCAAAACAGATCAGAAAATATCTGAAACGAGAAGGTTGATTCGACCCGTTCATTTTAAGTATATCTGCCCAAAGCTGGCTGACTCAGGAGAAGCTATTTAATTTCCAGCAATGCTAAAGTCAATTAAAGTAATAACAAATCTATGTTTTCAGCTAAATGAGAAATGTGAGCAATGCTGTGTGGTATTGTTTGCTGTGCTTTAATATTATATTAATAATCTTAAAGGTACTAAAGTGTTTGAAATGACATTGTGAAAAGCAATATGCACTGATAATACTAAATATGTATATTATTCAATGGCTAAAAGTTTAAAATAATTTTATACTTTAAATGTGAAAAGAAACCCCACAAATCTTGTGATACTAAATAGGAAATGGTAGATTATAATATGCAATATCACATCGTTATTAGTTAGAAAGTAACATGTCTGTGTGCATTTGCCAAAATATTTTCTAGTTGTGTCTCCTCTTGAAATATGCTGGTCTTAAAATGATCATGTTTTAATGAAACAGTGGCATTTTAGATCAAGGATAAGTCCTTTTCTGAGCAGGTCACCAAGTTTCTCTTTGTTGCTATTTCACTGAAACGTAACATAATTTTAATATTACCTCTCATTTGCATATTTCCAAAACTGTTAATCTGGTCTCTTTCAATTTTAACCTTGTATTATAATTCTGTGTGTGCACAAATACGGTATCCCATTGATTTTTATATTCCCCAAGTGTTTGGCCCAATACATTGACCAGAATGCTTATTCAACAAATGTTTTATAAAAAAAAAAATTAACAACTAGGATATAATTTCACCGAAGATGTTTTATTATCTTGGCTATAACACAATACTGCAGTTTTTATTTTTCATTACTTACCAATTGAATGTTTCTGCTCTCATTGAAACCTAGGCTTTGGTTTACTGGGATATGTTACTAAAAATATAAATATTATACCTCCTTTTCTAAGAAAACAGGTAAATTTTACCTCAACTAAGAGGTGTGATACCCTGTACCTGATATAAAATTGCACCACTGGAAAGTCTACAGAATTGTACTACTGCATATTAATTTGACCTTCGAAGCTTTTTATGAAAATTTGGGGAAATCAGTTTCTAATTATTTAATAATCTTATTTTCTTTTCTGATACTATATTTTAAAAAAAATGTCCCAGAAACAAGAAATTACATTAACCATTTTGGTTAAATGGTATTTTTTAGACAAACTAAATTATTTCTTGAAGGTCTAATCAACTAGTATAAAAACTTAGATATTTATTATTTTACTTCTGGTATTTACCTAGCCTAAAGTAGTTCCTCATTATAGGTTAAAAATAAAGACAGATAAAAACATCTCATATCTCTCTAATGCTTCCCTATGCAAAATACTTGTGGGAATCAAAGGGAATACAATTACTATCAGAAGAATAAAATTTGTCATTATGAAGGAAGAAGATATATCTTTTCCTAAAGATAAGTCATTACCTAATGTTTACATTTTAATCCTTGGTAATATTTCAGAGTAATTGAAGTCTTCTTCTTACGACTTACTCTTCCTTTTATACCATCATGTTCAAGCCTTTTCTTTCGAGATAAAAAGATAAAATAGGTCTGGATAGCTCTTAGGACACATAGTGGCTTGGTGCATAAACTCGTGCACATTGAAAGGATATTAATTGGAAGAAATATTTTAATATCGCTATTCACCCTTTCTCTATAATAGAAGTGTCAGGCAAATTCACAATCAACAGTGACAGACTGAAACACATGTGTGTGATTGGCGCCAGTGAGAGCTTTATAGTCAACTTAGCCATATATATACGTATATATGTATATATATATGTATATATATGTATATATATATATATGTGTGTGTGTGTATATATATATATATACATATATATATACATATATAAAATAAACTTGCTTAATTAGACCTGCTTTTCAGCCCAGTGAAGCACCCCAACTTCTCTTTCAGGTAATTGTCAGCAACACAGCAGTAAATATCAACACAAAGCAAGTTATTATTGTAGATCATGCAGGGAGAACAAAGGGAAAATATTTAACTGCAGCAGTGCTTGACTCTATTCTGCACAGTGAGAAAATCTGAAGTCATTTTCAAGGTGCACCATTTCTTCTTTTCAGTTGGGCCAAGTTTCTAAACTTTCTAAATCTCCATTTTCCAGCTAACGAAAAGAAAATAGGATTCCACCAAGTCTCCTATCTACCTACTCTAGGACTTCTATGAGGATCAAATGAGAGGAGGCACAGGAAAACGCTTCACAGACATTTGGTTAAAGTGTAAAATGTTTGCACCTGGCTATAAAGCAAGTCATGTTCTGGGCTGAAGAAACTCCACAGAGGCTAGTCATTACTAGGGAGAGGAAACCAGGCATTGCTACTTAATGTCATTACCCAGTGCCCACAGCCACTGTTTCTGGACTGGGCTGGGCTGTGGGCTGCATTTTGTGCCATGGAGTCTGTGATTTGTGTTGGCTGTCACTCCAGGGTGGTGGTGGGGCCTGTGTCCCACTTGGGGGAAAGCCAGGTGTTGCTTTGTTGGTGCCAGGTCTGTGGTGCTGTTTCTCTGTAAATGGCTTGTGCGCATTATGTCAGCTTCTGCTTTGAGCATATGTCCCCTGGTGGTCAGTGAGGGTCATAGTGACTCGTTGGACAGTCGGACACCTAGCATAGTAGCTTTTTATATATATAGATGTTAGACTTTGCCTCCAGAGGAGTTGGAAAAACTGTTAGTTTCAAAGGAGAGATCAACTAGATGGACTTTTAGACATTTGGTTTCTAGAAGAAAAACTATGCATATGTGAATAGGTACTCTTTCAAGAATTATGTCAAAACACACACTAGTGACTAGGAAAAGATAACAGTGAACTATTATCACTTATTAGCACATTAATATTCAGTTACTATTTCATTTTGTTTGGCTTCACTAATATTTAGCTAAACAAATACCTACTATTCAGTAACATGAGTAAATATATCTTTCAATAACTTATCATGCAAAACTCTTTGTAAAGAAGCAAAAGACCTAACTTCTATTCTCTAAGATTTCACAACACACAGAGGAGAAAGACAAAAATAAATTATAATGCAAAATCATATGTGTAGGTATTGCAAATCAATTTATTGCTTTGATAATGACTAATAAGTGGTAATAGTAATGAATACTTATTGAGTATTTATTATGCACCAGACATGGAATTCACAATCAACAAGGTCTTTACTATTGTGCTCTTCATCTTACAAATGATAAAACTGAGACAAATTTTGTTCCAATGCCACAGAGTTAGCTGGTGCTAGACCTGTGGTAAGTGGTCAGGTTGAGGGAAGAAGAAAGCTGACTTAAGTAACTTGGGAATAAATAGTGTTTTGACTTGATACTCTAAGGATGAAGACAAAAAAGAAATGTACAAACACAATACTCTAATTAGTAAATCTGCTTCTCACAGGAGTATATGCTAGCTACTCTAAAACTGTTTTGCATAGTACTAGTATTAAATATATTTTAAATAATGAAAGCCAGGGTTCTCACGGTCAGGGAACGCTACTCAACAATGCAAAGTTACACTTAGGCAAAGGGACATGTTACAATGAGTCATGTGGTAGTGGATTGGGATGGGGAATACCTGTATGATATTTACTAGTATATCAGTCAATAGCTTATTTATGAAGATCCTTGGGAGAAACTTCTTTCAGAATGATGGAAAGTTATGTAGTTCCAAAGCATCTGGCTTCTAAACTTGTATATCATGGGTATTCTGACTTTCAAAAACCATTTTCCCTCCCTGGTGATTAAGACACTTAAAATCTTATTTTCAGCCACGTTAGCTATTTTATTAAATAATTTAAAATAAAATAGCTTTTATTCCTACAGTTAGCTGTATTTTTATTTTTATTCTAATATCTTATTTATGTTTTGAATGCATTTCTCAATTGATTATTTGTATCATGTAAAAATTTCTTAAACCTCTAAACTTTTAAAAATTTAATTTAATGTATTTGCAATTAAATATGTACACACAGACACACGCCCAAAGGATAGGTTAACTTTACCTGAGTTAGAGCCAAAGGGTGATACCTGAACTGAGAATTGAAAGACAAAGGTATTTATTTGGTAGACACGAGGATAAAGACATTCCAGATGGAATTTACAGCATTTTTTTTTTCAGGCAGAAATTTGTGAAAACAGCATCACATGTCATTGGACTATAAGGAGTTGATTTTTTTTTAAAGAAATGAATGGGGAGAAGAAAGATTTGCAGGTTAAACAGAGGACAAATTACAACACACTGAGCTTGGACTAGTTCCAGTACCCAACAGAAATTCAATGAATAATTTTAAACATGAGAGAAATGTGAATTGATTTTTTTCCCCAAAAAAACATTAGAACAATAAAGAAAATCATTTTGAGGGTATGAGAGGTTAGAATTCAGGATATAAATGAAATAGCTCTTGAAATATTCCAAGGTAAATATGAAGAAAAGTATGTGTCTGGCACAGTGATAAGAGCTCTTACAAATATTATTTTGTTTAGCACTGTGTTCTAATCACACCATTCCTACAATTATACTAGTACTTTCACTTTCATTTTGTCATTTTTCTCTGTAAGTAAGTACTGGTTCAATTCATAATTTAAATAAGAGAAGAAATTGAAGGAAGACCAGGATTAAGCTGTTGCAATTACAATAAAGAGATGGTGGCAGTTTCAGTTCTTATTTCAGAGGTAGAATGGACAACACTCAGTGCCTTTAAATAGAATTGATGACTTTCCTTCGCAAGTTGCTTCCCATTAGTGTGCCAGGTCATCCTTTCCCAGGTCATTCTTAGCTTTATTTTGGGGATAAAGTAGTGCAGTGTGTGCTGTTACCCAGCTCCCTGGATTGCTGCATGACCCAATGGACCAGGTATAGATTTAGAAGCCACACAACTCAGTATTTTATCTGGAAATATTCTTATCTAAAATGACAGCAGTGCTTACCTCTTAACTTGAAGCCTGGGCTTAACTCGAATTTGTGCAGTGATATCTGTTTCCCTCCCAATTTAAACCCAGACCGAGACAGGCTGACCAATGGACCTGCAGAGGCAGCCAGTCAGGTGCGGCACGTGGGTTCTCCCTTCTGCCTCACGTCAGAGAGAAGAGAAGGCTGTGAAGAGTCAGGAAAGGCATTAAATTGCTCCTCACTTTGTGGCTCTATAAAAGCAACTAGAAAGGCCAGTTAATTCTCCCAAAAGGTTTCCAACTTTGTTTGAAATGAAAAAAAAAAAAACTTGCTTTTGGGGCAAAAATTTGGAGAAGACTAATATATAATTTTCATTTTATATAAAACAGCAGTTCTCAACCTGTGGGTCGTGACCTGTTTTCTGATGGTCTTAGGCTCTACAGCAGTGACCCACAGGTGGAGAACCACTAGCAGGGTCGCTTAAGACCATCAGAAAACACAGATATTTACATTACAATTCATCACAACATGAAGAACTGTATTAAATGGTCGCAGCATTAGAAAGGTTGAGAACCACTGATATAAAATATCAGAATGTTAAATATAAGTTACAAAGTAATGAAATCAGAATGTTTTAGAAAATTATATGTCTGACAATTGAGCAAATGTTTTCAAGCATGTGTGCATACAAAATGGCAACCCTCCTAAGTCTTATGAATAAACTAGAGGCCCAGTGCATAAAAACTCATGCATTGAAGAGGGGGTCCCTCAGCCCAGCCTGCCCCCTTTCAGAGTCAGGGAGCCCTCAGGGGTGGGAGGTGACACCCCCATCACACCCCTGCTGCTGCCTCTGCTGGCAGTGCAAGCCTCAGCCGGCCCTGGTTACCTGAGCCTCAGGCGGCCCTGGGTGGGTGGGCAGCTGCACCTCAGGCCAGTCCAGGCCAGTCCTGGGCAGCTGGGCAGCTGCCATCTGAGGCATGCTTGCACCTTGGGCTGGCTCTAGGCAGCTGGGAGTCTGAGGGTACTGGAGGCCCTGGGTAGCTGGGGGGCTGAGGGTACTGGGTCTTGCCACATGCCTGCCACCCCGGCAGGGCTGAGGGGACTGGGCGCTGCCATCTTGTGGCTGTGGGTGCCACCATATTTGTGGGTGGGGCAGCCCATTAGCATATTTTCTCCTTATTGGCTGTGGGTGCTACCATCTCTGAGGGCGGGGTAGCCAATTAGCATATTTCCTCCTTATTGGCTTTGGGCATTGCAATCTTTGCGATGGTGTGAGGGTCAATTAGCATATTCCCTCTTTATTAGATAGATGATAGCTTAAAAATTAGGCTTGGCCAAAAGGATTCTCAGAGGTTTTGGGGAAGAGCAATATTCACTAAGCCATAGAGAGAGATGTGCCTTCACTGCACCTCACATGTCTTCACAGGGGAGCTTCACATCTCCCCTGGAGTGTTCCATGGGGGAAACTCATGCTCATTTTCCAGTTTGACTTCTCAGAAAATGTCCTGCCTCATGAGATTCTATTCAAGATTCCCCACTCTAAGGATCAAAATACTTTTTTTTTTTTTTTTTTAGCCATACAGGAAAGTCTAGAACAGTGGTTCTCAACCTTCCTAATGCTGTGACCCTTTAAGACAGCTCCTCATGTGGTGGTGACCCTCGACCATAAAATTATTTTCGTTGCTACTTCATAACTGTAATCTTGCTACTGTTATGAACTGTAATGTAAATATCTGATATGCAGGATGCATTTTCGTTATTACAAATGGAACATAATTAAAGCATAGTGATTAATCACAAAAATAATATGTAATTATATGTTGTGAAATATTTATTTCTAATTACAAATCAATGAAATTTTGTCTTGAAACATGGTGTAGCATGGGTAACAGTCTTCATATAACAACAGTAAACTACATTGCCACACTTTGCTACACCGAGGAGCGGTCTGTTGGTTCCTAAGACCATGGGAAATAGGTGTTTTCCAATAGTCTTAGGCGGCCCCTGTGAAAGGGTCGTTCGACCCCCAAAGGGGTCTAGACCCACAGGGGGAGAACCACTGGTCTAGAATGTGATGCTGCCAGCACAGCGGCCATCTGCTCCCTGGTGTTAGGCATAGAGAGGCTATTGTGTCTTCAGGTCCTGACCCATTGTTCTCTCCCTATGCAGGAGCTTAGGCATAGCACTTAACCCAGCTGTGTCTCAGTTTCTCTCGTGTAAAAAGTGTGAGAAATATAATTACTTACCTGTGAGGGATCTTACAACAATAATTAATGCCTTAGAACTCTATAAATAAAGATCATGCTGCACAGATGTTAATTACTATTAGTCAAAGAACAGCCGTAAGGCCAAATACCAGAAGGTAGTGGTGGGTAGGCTTTTAACTTCCTTAATGAAGGTCAAGTAGCAGTTAGTAGAGACAAGTAAAATAATTAACAAAGGACTTAAAATTGAGTCACTCCATTAGCAGAGCTCAAGCAACCAGGCATCTACTGAAAATGAGTCTGGAGTGCATATTTCATCCTGAAAATCACTGGAAAACTTACCATATTTCTTGAAAGAGAAAATTAATTTAACAAAACTTGAATCACAGAGGTCTGAAAAAATTTTGAGGGATACCGCTGTACTCTGTATAATCAAAATGAGATGAAATCAATTAACAGACGCGATGTGAGTCCACCTGAGACAGTCCTTTTATTATGTTCAGTAGTTCAAGATGTGAAAACTAATAAATCCTTAGGATACTAGAAGACATAGGGGTAAATTAGAAAATCCAGAGTCTCCCTTATCTGTTATTTTATAATTCAGGAAGACAAGATATTGTGTCTGAATGATGTTTGAAAGGCTGAAATTTTTGGAGATATGGTTATTTTCCCATGGTTTCTACAGCTGTTTCCTCTGGCTTCTGCCCAGGGTTCATTTTCTGGCTACAGCTGGGAAGCATGAGGAAGACAGGTACGCGGTTCTCCCTGCCAATTCTTGTACTCCATGACCTTGTACATCTTATGGGGTTATTTCCGTGAGTTTTCTGAATTCTGAAAGATATTCTGAGCAGAAATTTAGAGGATTCTCAAATCCTTTCCAACCTAAAATTGCGGAATTTCTAGCAGCCACATAGTCCAGATTACTTACTTCTGATCCTTTCTCTTAAGACGTCTGCAAGATGACTTAAGTGTTCTTAACGTGACAAGCTACTGCAATGGTCTAAGGGCAGAAGTGGTGTGACAATGGCCTGGAGCTATGGGTGGGTGAGCTAAGCAGTGAGGCCAGGTGGAAGGCTGAGGAACTTGTGGTCAGAGTCAGGTTTGGAGATCAACGCTTCTTATTTTTGTGGGGATCAGATTCAACCTGAAGCGAATTTGTACTATACGCCAGGCACAGCCATGGCTCTCTTCCCATTTCAGAGTCAAAATATCCCAAAGTCTATCAGGCATTTTTCATTCCATTTCTTTTCAAGGCGAAAGCAGGTTCAGAGAAATAACTGCCCAAGGTGGTTTAACAAAATAAGATGACTTTGACTTCCAGTCTAGTGATATTCCATACATACCCCATAGATCCTCTCATGTCATAATTATTTAAGTATCGAAAGAAGCTCTAAAAACATGAGTGGGCCACTTCCTGAAGGACCTCCCTCCAGAAAACTGGAATATACCCACACTCATTCAAGCCCCAGACACACAGAAGTAAAAGGGGTCATTTATTTGAATACACCAAGGAGCAGTAATGGAAAGATGGGAAGAGATGCTAAAATACTCACTTTTACCAATCACCATGTTTAGGCAATCTATGTGCTCTCCATTTTTACAACCACAATTTATCGAGAATCTCTTAGGTATCATTCCTACTAAATATTGGGATGGCATGACAGTCGAGAGAGACTAGATCCTTTCCCTCAAGGACATAAGCATGTGTGTAGGAGACAGACATGAATCAAGCCCCAAGCAAGCACTAATAACAAGAGTGAACAGTGCTAAATTGAATTTAGCTTTAACCAATTTGGCTCAATGGAGAGAGCATCGGGCCAAGAACTGAAGAGTCCCAGAACTGATTCTGGTCAAGGGCATGTATCTTGGTTGCCAGCTCAATCCCCAGTAAGGGGTGAGTAGAAGGCAGCTGATCAATGTTTCTCTCTCATCACTGTTTCTAATGCTCTATCCCTCTCCCTTCCTCTCTGTTAAAAAATCAATAAAAATATATTTTAAAAAAATAAAGTGAATTTGAGCATACTAATGTGGAAGGTACATAATTTAGTGTGCAGCAATATTATTCTCCATCTATTTACAACACATTTAAGGCTTAAGAGGTACATGACAAACTTTTCATAGTTAATCAATTTGAAATCATGGGGCAGAAGCTCAAAACATTCAACTTTAAGGTTTCTCATATGATTCATATGGTTATTAGGATCCAAAGAGATGAATACTATCAGAAATGACTGAAGCATTTAAATATTTCAAAGTGTTGGTAGAACTAAAGGGGGAAAGCACTAATTCTAACTAGTAACCCCCTACCAGGTACCTATCCTAGAAGTCCCAGTTTAGAATGAGAGGTCAACAGCAGAGGAGACAAAATTTGGAATGATGAGCCATATTTTCATTTATTCTGCTTCCTCTTTTTATAAACTGAAAGGTGTAACTCTTATCTGTCTCATTTCAATAAGACAAGTTATCTTACGTAGTTTGGTAGATGGAACTTGAGAAGGAGAAGCGATTCAGAAAAGGAAGCAAGGAAGGCTCTGCGTACCACACAGAAATCAGAGTTCAGATTGAATTTGCCTGTTATAAATATTAGGAGCCACTGTAACTGCTTTAGTATAGCTTCTAGGCTTTCTTGGTAATAACCCTGCCTCAATGTTCCACTAACATGAATCTCCAGTACAGAGCTATGGTCTTTATTGACTCATTATTAGGGTCACTCAGGTGTGGAATGGGTTAGGAATTGCTATAATATCCTATTAGGTCCTCGTTCCACTCTTTATGTGAACCAGCCTAGAGCAGTGCACTGTGTATAATGCTGTAGAAAGAGACAGCTTAATTCAGAGACCTGTAACAGCTCACAGGAAGAACGTTTTAGAAATCAGGACACATACATCAAAGGCTAAGATACAGTTCCAGTATTCAAGTTCAAATGCTGAGTGTTGAGCCAAGACCGGTTTGGCTCAGTATAGAGCGTCAGCTTGCGAACTGAAAGGTCCCAGGTTCGATTCTGGTCGGGGGCATGTACCTTGCTTGCGTGCACATCTCCACTGTGGGGCGTGCAGGAGGTGGCTGATGATGTCTCTCAGTGATGTTTCTGACTTTCTACCTCTCTCCCTTCCTCTCTGTAAAAAATCAATAAAATTTTTTAAAAAATGCTGAGTGTTGAGACCTTGTAGTGACAGTGAACATTCTGAAGAACAGTTGTCATTGAGATCAATATGGAGTTCATCTCACCCATAGGCTCAAGGGAAATCCCTTTGTACTTGGCCAGGTTGTCAGGGACCTGGCACCAGACCTCTTAATTCTCTGGGTGGGAGAGCCAGGCCACATGGTTGAGTCCACACTTATATTCCAGACTCAACCTCTTAGGCTGCTTTCCTGACATCTGATGTAATATTTTCTCATGGCAACCATATTTCCAACACTAGCTTCCTTTACGGCAGAGCATTGAAACGCATGGACAGCCCTGGGAACTGTGAAAACCCTGGGGAATGGCATCAGGCCATCCCATTTGGGGGTAGGGTTATAGAAAATTAAAATTGAAGTTAGATATTTTTACATTAAAGATAATACAACTACTCTGAAAAAATTAGGAGCTCGTTTGATGCAGACTGGTCTCAGCCTGGTGTCCAGGAGAGCCAGCTGTTGGCAGCTGTAAAGATCCATGGGAGTCTGCAGTTTTAGTTTGTGAATCATTTGATGATCTTTGGATGCCTAATTGGGCTCACCCGCCTCATCAACTGTGAAAGGGCATCTTTACATTGCTAAGCAGTTTCTTGGGGGAACCGGGGATCTGGCTTATGGCTCAAACGAATGCCTTTGGCCTGTCCTTAGTCCATAGGAGAAACGAAATGACCGTCACTCTCAAATGGGACATGGAGGATGGACTCTGCCCTTAGAACTGACCCTTCCTAAGAAAGGATGTTCCAGTTGTCTTCCTTCTATCCTTCAAAATTCTGCTGTTCTACAAGTGCCAGTCAAAGAGTGGTCACCGGTTCCCTGATTAAAGACTCACCCCAAAATTTTATGGGCAGGTCCCTTAGGGATACAGTATTCAATTTGGAAGTGAGTCAAGCATCGCCAGCCCTCATAATGAGGAGGGAGGACTGGAGAAATACAAGATACCTCTCACACACCTTTTCCCACATCTTTTCTCTCATGCCCTCTCACTCTCACATCCTTTTGCTCCACCCCAGCAGTGGAGAGACAAACCAGTTCTCGTTCTTATAACCCCTTCCCTAAAGGTTTTATTCTGACCCCTAGACAGATCTCCATTGAAATGCCGATCTTCTGCTTTTCCTACCCTTCCGTGTGTGTGTGTGTGTGTGTGTGTGTGTGTGTGTGAGAGAGAGAGAGAGAGAGAGAGAGAGAGAGAGAGAGAGAGAGAGAGAGAGAGAGATTGGAAGTGGGGGGAATGAGAGAAAAAAATAAAACTAACTGTTCTCCTTTTCAGTGTATTGCCACAGGAAAATACTTCTTCACAGCTCACCCTCTTCCACGTAATTTTTATAGCCTCATTGCGGGTAAAGGAGCTCACAGAGATACCCAAGCCAGTTGCACAAATGAGTTCCGCTGAAACTTATTCTGCTTGGCTTTGTAAATAGATTTGACAATAGTGCCCACGAAATTATATCTGATGTTTCGAGACCAAGCCTGGCTGTCAAGCATGCTGAGTCACATCCACTGAGTCAGAGAGTGCTAAGCTGTGAGGGAAGTTTTCCAGGATTAGCCAACTGCCTTACATTAGGCTGAGGAAAATGGCAAAGTTCCCGGGCAAAGGGTCCTGAAGAGGTAAGAAAGCTCCTCTCTTTACGAGGCTGTATATTACTTGTTTGTTTGTGTTTTCTTTTTAATTTAATAAATCTTTATTGTTCAGTTCATTGCAGTTCTTTATTTTTACCCCCAATGCTCCCCTCCACCCAGTTCCCACCTACCTTCTGCCCTTACCTCCCTGCCGCCCCCCCCCACTGTCTTTATCCATAGGAGTATGATTTTTGTCCAGTCTCTTCCCGAATCCCTGAGAATTGTCAGTCCACTCCCTTTCTATGCCTCTGATTCTATTATATTCATCAGTTTATTCTGTTCATCAGATTTTTAATTCACTTGATTTTTAGATTTCACTTGTTGGTAGATATTTATTTCTTGTTCATAATTTTTATCTTAACCTTTTTCTTCTTTTTCCCCTTTTTAAAGAGTACCTTTCAGCATTTCATATAATACTGGTTTGGTGGTAATGAACTCCTTTAGCTTTTTCTTATCTGTGAAGCTCTTTATCTCTCCTTCAATTCTGAATGATAGCTTTGCTGGGTAGATTAATGTTGGTTGTAGATTCCTGCTATTCATCGCTTTGAATATTTCTTGCCACTCCCTCTGGCCTGCATCGTTTCTGTTGAGAAATCAGCTGACAATCGTATGAGTGCTCCCTTGTAGGTAATTAACTGTTTTTCTCTTGCTGCTTTTAATATTCTCTCTTTGTTTTTTGCTCTTGGTATTTTAATTATGATGTGTCTTGGTGTAGTCCTCTTTGGATTCCTTTTATTTGGGGTTCTGTGCACTTCCTGGACTTATAAGTCTATTTCTTTCACCAGGTGGGGGAAAGTCATTATTTCTTCAAATAGGTTTTCAGTATCTTGTTCTCTCTCTTCTTCTGGCACTCCCATAATTCTGATATTGATATGCTTGAAGTTGTCTCAGAGACTCCTTACACTATCTTCACATTTTTGGATTCTTTTTCTTTCTGCTTTTCCAGTTGAGTGTTTTCTGCTTCTTTGTATTTCAGATCTTTGATTTGATTCTTGTGTTCCTCTGGTCTGCTGTTAGGTCTTTGTATAATATTTTTTATTTCAATCATGTATGTTTAATTTCTAGTTGGTCCTTTTCCATATCCTCAAGGGTCTCGCAAAATTTATTGACCTTTTCTAGGAAATTCTTGAAAAACCTTGTAACTGTGGTTTTGAACTCTATATCCAGTCATTTGTTTTTGTCCATTTCTTTCATTTGTGATCTGTTTCTTTGTCTCCACATTTTCAATGCTTCCCTGAGTTGGTAGAGTAGCTTTGTGTGCTAGTTGTCCTATATGGCCCAGTAGCTCCACCTCCCCAGTTACGTGAGGTGCATCCCTTTGTGGACTGTGTGTACAGCCTTGTTGTAGTTAAGTCTTGATTGTTGTTGGTATCAGTGTGGGGAATTGACCTCCAGGCCAATTGGCTGTAAGGATTAGCTGTGTCTAGGCTGGGAGAACTTCTGTGCTGGTGTCAGCCTTTTGATGCAAGACTTGAAAAATTGCAAAAGCCTCTATGTTGAACTCTGTGTAGTCTCAGGGCTGAGCAGACAGCCTTGGCTTCCTGTCAGCCCTGTCCTAAGAGGCGCCTAGGTGTTAGTGTCCCCTGGTAATCGCTGCAGCCCTCTCTGTGCACACTTGCATGCACACTTCCAGACCTCTGCCTTTCATGGCTCCCCTGAGTTTCCATGCGCTCTGGGGACCCAAATGAGTCTGGGTCCCCAGCATCACCCAAAACTGGGGTTCAATGCAGTCGGGAGGTTCTGTCTTCTTCCTGTTAGAGAAAGCCAGCAGCACAATCAGCAGTCAGTCCTCTCTTTGTACACTTGCATGCACACCTCCAGACCTTTGCCTTTTGTGGCTCCCCTGAATTTCTGTGCACTCCTCCCTTTTCATGACAGTCCAGATTCCCCCCTGTATGAGTCTCACCCGGAACTGAGGTTCGGTGCAGTTGGAAGTTTCCATCCCCCTCCCATGAGAGAAAGCCAGCCAGACACTCCTCTGCCCGTCCTCTCCATGCGCGTGTCTCCATACTTCAGCTTTTTGCAGCTCCTCTGAGTCTCTGTGAGCCTCTCTCTTTCCTTCTAGTTATAGAATTTCCACTCAGCCAGCCTTCCTGTGGTTCTGGATGATGTCTGTTTTGTCTTTCAATTGTAGTTTTTGAAATTGTTGTGTGAGGCAGCAGTTTAGGCAGCCTATGATGCCATCTTGGTTTCTCCTGTTTTTTCTCCAAGGTGTTATCATTTTCTCAATAGTCAAATCCAACTCTAGCTCAACCTCTTCAGAACTATAAATGTATAGCTAAAATTATTTTTTCTAACAAACATAATTATGAAAGAAAGGAGGGGACATGACATGAATAGTTTAATTAAACTTCTATAGACTCAAATAAATACATGGCTAAATGCTACGTGACTAATGTTAGAGACCTCAGCATTATAAAAGTAAAAACTCATTAATAGATCCATATCCTTCTTTGAGTTTAACCCTTAGATACTCACAAAGGAACAAGAGTCTACTGACTTGTTAAAAATGGTGACTTGTTTAATTTGATATGACAAATTAAAATATAATTAGAACTCATAGATTCCAAACTAAGTAGAACCCACAAAACAAGGTGAACTGGCTTTCATCTTTAAAAGAGCTATTTATCAAGAATCAGGTATAAAACTTCTATGTAGCTTAAGGTTCACAATCAAAATAAAAATACAGATTAAATAGAAAAATAAGCTATCCTTTCTTAAATGGCAAATATCCCAAGCTAAAATCATTATCCACAAATTCTTATCACACTGAAGAAACTCAGGGATCTCCTGTAATAAGTCTGTAGTCTTCATAAAATGACCTCAATGGGAAAAGGACCAAGGAATTTACTGGCATGTTTAAAACAACCATAGACATTACAAATCAAATAATCAAATTACTAGTTTCACATTCAAATTATATTTATACTAGAGGCCTGGTGCATGAAATTTGTGCACAGGGGGGGGGGTGTCCTTCAGCCCAGTCTGTTCCCTCTCCAATCTGGGACATCCCTCTCACAATCCAGGACAACTGCTCACCTGCCTGCCTTACTGATTGCCCCTAACCTCTTCTGCCTGCCAGCCTGATCACCCCCTAACCACTCCCGCGCCAGCCTGATTAATGCCTAACTGCTCCCCTGCCAGCCTGTTTGCCCCTAACTGCCCTTCCCTGCAAGCCTGGTCGTCCCCCCCCGCCAACTGCCCTTCCTTGCAGGCCTGGTCACCCTCAATATCCTTTCTCTTCATTTGCGATGCCAGGATAAGATTTCAAGTCGTTATTTGTTTGCTTTCCACTAATTGTTAAACAAACCAAATAAAACTTGCTTTACACTCAAATGTGACATTATTCTAAGAACAATCCAGAGGCTTGTCATTTTTCCCAATAATATAAAAAGTTTTTCTAATAAAAGCGTTACTGAATTAGGATAAATATAGGGCAAAATTATTTCCATTAGCTTTACCTTCCATGTTTTACTGAAATTCCATAATTTCAGTTCTATAAATACCGTGCTATTTACATTGAAGATATAAAACGTTTAATTGAATGCTATAAAATGATTTATATACAGTATATTTATGCTGGCTCCTAAAAACCTATAAAATTTTTTCTTTACCCAAATAAAATATATTTGCGGCTGAGACTAAATATAGATGACATTTAGAAAATACATTTTCTCCCCCAGTTCCTTTTTATCCATTTGAATAAAAAAGGACACATAGAAAGGTAAAAAAAATTCTTTACTGTTAAGCAGTAAAAAGGTGACATTCATAAACAGTGATAAAATAAGAATTGTCCTATCCTAGACTCTCAATACCAATAATTACAGACTGTTGTTGTTCCTTGTGATTAAGCCCTTATCCCAGTGGTCGGCAAACTCATTAGTCAACAGAGCAGCAAAGCGTGGCTCGAGAGCCGCATGTAGCTTGCGAGCTGCAGTTTGCTGATCACTGTCCTGAAGACAGAGGTGAGGGAATGTTTGTGGTTCAGCCCTACTTCCCATAACGCATATCCCTGGGGCCTGATGAGGAAGTTACGGAGTTTCAGGAAAGGTTATTGGGGTCCCAAAATCTTCCCCATCACTTACCTAATTTCATGAAAATCCATTATCCTGGGTCTTAAGACATTTTGATGACTGAAAGTCACCCACTAAAATGCACCAAGCTGTGTATGCTTCCTGAAATGATGGTTTAGTTTTGAATATTTTACTTTTACTGCATTTATCCTCTTATAACTTGCTTCCTCGTGCAACACCAGGTTGTAGGAATGATGCAGACTGATGTGGGTAGACATTCATGGTCTCCAGCATTTTTGCTATTACACCCAGGGAATCCAGGAACGCTCTTGACCATATATTGTGCTGCACCTGTGCAAGGAAGTCTTGAGACTCTGTTCCAAGGAGTGCCACCGCTGGGTCATAGATCATGTGCATTTTCAAACCCACCAGGAATACTAATTTTTTCCCCCAGAAAGGTTACCACCAGGAGCGCCAAAGAATTCACTCTGCTTCCTTCCTTTTTTTTAGAAAAAATATATTTTATTGTTCTTTCACAGAGAGGAAGGGAGAGGGATAGAAAGCTAGAAACATCGATGAGAGAGAGACATCTATCAGCCGCCTCCTGCACACCCCCTACTGGGGATGCGCCCGCAACCAAGGTACATGCCCTTGACCAGAATTGAACCTGGGACCCTTCAGTCCGCAGGCCGATGCTCTATCCCCTGAGCCAGTGGTTCTCAACCTTTCTAATGCCCTTTAATACAGAACCCTTTAATACAGTTCCTCATGTTGTGGTGACCCCCAATCATAAAATTATTTTCTTTGCTACTTCCTAACAGTAATTTTGCTACTGTTGTGAATCGTAATGTAAATATCTGTGTTTTCTGATGGTCTCAGGCAACCCCTGTGATGGGGTCGATGGACCCCAAAGGGGTCGCGACCCACAGGTTGAGAACCGCTGCACTGAGCCAACCTGGTTTTGGCCATTCCTTTTTTTTTGCATTGGTTATTGTGCATCTCAATTTTACGAGTCATCCTGGACCCACCCATCTCTTTTTCCTTCTTTTCCTCTCTCCCTTTTTTTCCTCTGTACTCTGTTCTCTACACTGCACCACTGACACGGAAACAGACATGTGAGTGGCTAAGTTTTCTAGGGTAGAGAGTGGGGGTGGGGAGAAGGATCTATATATGTTTGGCAGGCTTTTTAACACAGGCATCGCCACTTCAAGCTCTGTGGTGAGACTGTCGTCCATTTGGCCATGCTCACAGAATTTTTCCCGTGCCGCCTTAGCATCATCGGTTGCAAGATGACATTTAAAAGGTGACCTCCTGAATCAGAGTCAGTGATCAGCGTCAAACACTTTAGAGCCAAGTTGCTGTTTTGAGAATCTATACCGACTGTGATTTAAAGGGTGCAAAATAGATGAATCTCTTAACGAACCGACTGCCACTGCTGACTCCACTGTTTCCATGGCAACCCATCCCCAGGCAAAGTGTTCCAAAGACTCTTTATTTAAGAAATATCAAGATAGCCCCAGAGAGCCCCTAGACATGTCCGACCCCCGTACCCACAAGAGCAAGGATTATCCCTGTGCCCAACAGAAAGGCTTAATCCTTGCCCAGATTTCATGACTTTCTGACACCGCTTGAGAGGAATAAAATCCCATCCTGAAGCTTTTCTCTCCACGTTGCTTTCTTGGAGCCGGCAGTATTCACAGCACAAAGCAGGAGGAAAGGGGGCTGGAGGTGGGTCTGCTGATGCAAGCGGTGTGGAAATGTTTAATACAAGGAGTCAGAGGGCCTCGGTTTTAATCACTCCAGCTTACGGCTTGATATTAATACTCGAGGCTTGGCATCTTCCTCTTTGAAATGAAAGACTTAACCTGGATTACCGCCAAAGATCTTCGAGTTATCCGCTGAAACACATGACACTGTGTGCTATCTGCCCGTGAAGGCTGCCATGGAAACCGGCTTCCTCCCTCAGAAAGAGATCCATAATAAGAGCAAAGTTGAGGTCCTGAGAATCTGGCCGGCATTGCACCTCGTTTTTTTTTTTTGTTTTTTTTTTGCCTGGTTGGGGCTCGTGCAGGAGGCAATCAATTGATGTGTTCCTCTCACATCATTATTTCTCT
>PVJN01003229.1:0-104466 GCA_004026805.1 Lasiurus borealis
TGGATCTCCCATTTGACCCTGTAATCCCACTCTTAGAAATTTATCCTAAGAAATCACAAACACCAATCAGAAAGGATTTATGCACCCCTATGTTCATAGCAGCACAATTTACAATAGCTACAATTTGGAAACAGCCTAGGTGCCCGTCAGCAGATGAGTGGATCAGAAAACTGTGGTACATCTACACAATGGAATTCTAAACATGTACTTTTAAGTAATCTAAGGGTCAGAAGGAATTAACAAGAGAAATTAGAAAATATTTCCAAGTAAATTGTATTACAAATAAGAATCAAAGTTTAAAGGATGCAGCTAAAGCAGTGTGCAAAGGAAATTTATAGATTGAAATGCTTATCTTAGAAGGGAAGTCAGGTTTAAAAACATGATTCTAGGTCCATCTTAAGAAGCTATGAAAAGGTGAACAAATTATATCTTAATATGTAGTGAGGTTAGAATAATAAAGATAAGACATAAATCAATAAAATAGAAATAAAGAAAATCAACATAGTTAATACTTTTCTTAGAAAAGATTGTATAAAATTGATACAGCCCCTAGGAAGACTAATCAGGAAAAAAAAGAGAAGACAAAATTACTATCATATGACAGAGGTGATACAACTAGAGGTCCTACAGTTACTAGGATAATATAGGGAAATTATTAACAACTTTATTCCAATTAATATGATGACAATTAAAATAGACACATTCCTTTAAAAATATAATTCA
Source organism: Lasiurus borealis (assembly GCA_004026805.1). Taxonomy (NCBI): domain Eukaryota; kingdom Metazoa; phylum Chordata; class Mammalia; order Chiroptera; family Vespertilionidae; genus Lasiurus; species Lasiurus borealis. The sequence goes on from PVJN01003229.1 coordinate 724, forward strand.
CCAACACTGATTCAGGGACGAATAGAAAAATCTAAATAATTTTAATTCTGTTAAAGATATTTAATTCATAATCAAATACATTCCCAAAAGAAAATTCCAAGCGCACCCAACATTTACAAAAACACTACTACCAACCTTACATAATGCTTTAAAAATGCAGAGAATTCTTAACAATTTATTATATGAGTCTAGCTTAATTCAGATTCTGATAAAATGTGACACAACTGAAACTCAAATACTTACTAGTCAGGATGTAAAATAGAATATTAATTCAGAAAATATGTGTGAAGTTTCTTTTAAAGTTAATCACACATTTACCCTGTGACCTCACAGTTTGACTGCAAGATATTTACCCAAGAGATGTCAAAACATGCATCCACTGAGACTTTCACAGGTCAAGGAACTCCTCCTCTACCTGCTGTTATTGTTGGAGGCTGATGGCTCACAGCTGTTCCTTCTCATGAGAATGGTCCTCAGCTGATAGTTATCACCTCATTCAATAAGTTATACCTCCACCCTCAAAAGGGGTTAACACTACTGAAGACTAATCCAAAGGCCAGAATGGCAGCCCCCCCTTGCCTCAAATGTAATCCAAGATTTGACCTGAGACCTCATCCTTATTCTGCTTCCTCCCTCCTTTTTAGATTTCTCCTGAGAGCACTCTTGAAATAAATTACCTCCACCAGAATCAGTTTAACCTCTGCTTCTAGGGAACCTCACCTGGCATAAGAGGTGACAACTCTGAGACTTCCTGTGCAAAAATGTTTATAGTAGTTTTATTTGTATAAAACAAAAAAGGAGGAGGGTTCCATGAACATCTATTTACCATGGAATGAACAAACAAATTTCAGAACTGAGTTTTCTATAATTTAATTGAAATGCAATTACATTCTATTTATAGAATTTAGTATCACTTAACCATCAAAAATAAATGAACTACTGATATATGTATAATAACATGAATACATTTAAAAGACAAAACGTCTGTGACAGTTGGGGAATGCATTGATTTAATATCCAGAGAGAAAACTTATGTGATCATATCAATAGTTTCCACATCCATCATGATTAGAAATGCACTGATAAAATGAAAGATGATACCAAATTCTCCCTCCTTTCTTCCTGAGGAACATATATGTGTCTACTTATGTATAGTGACTAGAGGCCTGGTGCATGAAATCCGTGCATGGGTAGGATACCTAGGCCTGTCTGGCAATCAGGACCAATCACGTTCCCTGCCTCCCCACCTCCTCTTTTCTTCACTCCCTCAGCGCCCAACCAATGCTGCTGACAGCATGGTCCACCCCACCCCCTGGTGGTCAGTGCATGTCATAGCTAGCAATCAAACTCCTGGTCTCCTGGTTGAACTCCCAAGAAACAATTTGCAAGTTAGCCTTTTATTAGACACTGAGTGGCCAGATTGTTATGATCTCTGAATGTATAATAATCTGGCCACTCAACAATGTGTGTGTGTGTGTGTGTGTGTGTGTGTGTGTGTGTGTATACATACATATTAGAGGCCCAGTGCATGAATTTGTGCATGGGTGGTCTGGCCAACCAGGCCAGGGGGAGGGAACATGGGCAGTTGGCCAGCCTGCCTGCTGGTTGAACTCTTGGTCAAGGGTATAATTTTCATATTAGCCTTTTATTATACAGTGGTACCTCGAGATAAGAGTTTAATTCGTTCTATAACCTTGAGGGGTGGGAAGCTATGAGACGCTCGAGTCCTGGTAAACTGGTGGGTCATGTGCAGCCAGCTGATTCTCGCGATTATTTGTGTCTCAAATGTTGCTCGTATTTCAAAGCAAAAATTGCTCTCTCAATGGCTCATATCTCAAAAATCTCGTATGTTAGGGCACTCGTATCTTGAGGTACCACTGTATAGGATAGTATAATAATCCGGTCACTCAGTGTATAGGATGATGTCCTACACAGCCAATAAGACCAACAAGTGGGCCCTCAAGAAAATTATGTCTAAGATATCACTGGAAGCAAAGATGGCAAACCTGAAGCTGTCCTACTTTGGACACATCATGAGAAGACAGGGTTCTTTGGAAAAGACAACAATGTTGGCAAAAATAGAAGGCAGCTGGAAAAGAGGAAGATCAAACATGAGAGAGAGGCATTGGCTCCCTAAAAGAAGCCATAGGCTGAGCTGCAGGAACTGAGCAGGGCTGCTGAACACAGGGCATTGTGAAGTCTCTCACTCAGAGTCAACAGCAGTTGCAGGCAACTCAGTGGCACATAGCACACACATACATGTGGTCTGGCCAAGTTTTCAACATTTTCTTGACTCAATTTTCATAATATATGTTTTTCCACAAGTCTATTTAATTGAAACTTAATTTTTAATGGGTGTTTTACTTCTTGAATCAATTATTTTAGTTATTTTAATTTTTAGACTATTTTCAATTTTATTTAGATTTTTTCCTTAATATATAATTATGATAAAACATATATTAGAAGGAATCCAATATGGCGGCATAGGTAAACACCTACACTACTGCCTCACACAACACTTTCAAAACTACAACTAAAAGACAGAACGGACATCATCCAGAACCACAGGAAAGCTGGCTGAGTGGAAATTCAACTAGAGGGAAAGAGAGGAGCTCATGGAAACCCAGAGGAGCTGCAAAAAGCTGAGGTATCGAGACGCACACTTGGAGAGAGCGGGTGCTGGAGTACCTGGCTAGTTTTCTCTGGCAGGAGGGAAACGGAGACTCTCAAAGGCATTGAACCCCTTATCTTACAACACTAAACCCCAGATCCAGCCGAAACTCATATGGGGGGAGTTTGGACTGTGAAAAGGGAGAGGTGCATGGAAATTTAGGGGAGTTGCAAAATATCAGATGGCTGGTGGCCCGCATGGCACTGCGCAGAGGACAGATTGCTGATTGTGCTGCTGGCTTTCGCGAGTGGGCTGGAGACAGACCCTCCCAACTGTGCCACTTCTGACTCTACTAAGCCCATTTCAGGTGAAACTCTGGGGACCTAAACTCGTGTGGTCCTGGAGTGCAGGGGAGCCAGAAAGGCAGCTGTCTAGAGGCCCTGCAGGCGCGTGTGCACAAGGACCGCTCCAGCGATTACCCAGTTATGTGAGACTCAGGGGCCATGGAGGGCAGGGCTGACTGGAAGGCAAGGCGGTCCTTTAAACCCTGAGACTCCACCCCTCCCAAGCTCAACAGAGAGGCTTCTGCAGTTTGCAACTCTGGTATCATAAGGCTGACTCCAACACAGAAGTTCTCCTGGCATAGTGAAAATGTCGAGACAAGGAAGGGATCACAAACAAAAGAAATGGAGGAAAAGAAACTACTGGATATAGAGTTCAAAACCACGCTTATAAGGTTTTTCAAGAATATGCTAGAAAAGTTAGATAAGTTTATCAAGTCCCAAGAGAAGATGCAAAAGGACCAACTAGAGATGCAAAAGATTCAACTAGAGATGGAAAAGGTCTAACTAGAGATGAAAAAGGACCAACTAGAAATTAAACATATACTGACTGAAATAAAAACTATTATACAGAGTCCTAACAGCAGACTAGAGAAAGGCAAGAATCAAGTCAAAATTTTGAAATATAAAGAAGCAGAAAACATTCAATTGGAAAAGCAAGAAAAGAATCCAAAAATGTGAAGATAATGTAAGGAACCTCTGGGACAGCTTCAAGCGTACCAACATCAGAATTGTGGGGGTGCCAGAAGAAGAGAGAGAGCAAGATACTGAAAACCTATTTAAAGAAATAATGACTGAAAACTTCCCACATCTGGCGAAAGAAATAGACTTACAAGTCCAGGAAGCACACAGAACCCCACATAAAAGGAATCCAAAGAGGGCGACACCAAGACACATCATAATTAAAATACCAAGAGCAAAAGACAAAGAGAGAATATTAAAAGCAGCAAGAGAAAAAACAGTTCATTACCTACAAGAGAGCACCTATACGACTGTCGGCTGATTTCTCAACAGAAACCATGCAGACCAGACAGGAGTGACAAGAAATATTCAATGTGATGAATAGCAAGAACCTACAACCAAGAATAATCTATCCAGCAAAGCTATTATTCAGAATTGAAGGGCAGATAAAGAGCTTCACAGAGAAGAAAAAGCTAAAGGAGTTCATCAACTCCAAACCAGTCTTATATGAAATGCTGAAAGGTACTCTTTTAGAAGAAGAAGAAAAAGGTAAAAGCCAAAAAATTATGACCAACAAATACATATCTATCAACAAGTGAATCTAAAAATTAAGTGAATTAAAAATTTGATCAACAGAATAAACTGGTGAATATAATAGAATCAGGAGAAAGAGAGTGGACTGATAATTCTCAGGGGGAAAGGAGTGAGGGGTGTACAGGGAGAGACTGGACAAAAATCATACACCTATGGATGAGGTCAATGAGAGGGAGGTAAGGGCAGAGGGTTGGGTGGGAGCTGGGTGGAGAGGAAAAAAGAGAAACAAATGTAATAATCTGAATAATAAAGATTTAATTTAAAAAAGAAAAAAGACATATTCTTTCAGGTGTACAACATAATGACTATATATATATATGTGCATATGTATATTCATGTGTATACACACACACACACACACACACACACACACACACACACATATACATATACATATATATTTGGTACAAAATAATTACCAAAATGAGTCTAGCTAAGACCCATCACCGCACAAAATTAGAAATTATTTTTCTCATAATGAGAGCTTTTAAGATCTACTTTCGAAGCAATTTTCAAATATATAACAGAGCATTGTTAAACACAGTCACCAGGCTGTACATTACAACCCCAGGACTTAATTATTATATCTTGAGTACCTTCACTCATTTTATCGACCACCACTCCCCCTCTGGCAGCCACTGATCTAATTTTGTGTGCACAAGTTTGTTTTCTTCTTAGATTCCACATATAAGTGAGATCATACAATATTTATCTTTCTCTGTTTTATTTAACTTAGCATAATGTCATTAGTGTCAATTCACTTGATCACAAATGACAGAATTTATTTTATGGCTGAGTAATATTTCATTGCATGTATAGGGCATCCCAAAAATGTATAGACAGACTTTGAATAATTATAAAGCTAGTGTTTTATTTACAAAATTGAGCTATCACTGTTAAAGTGTATATACATTTTTAGAGGTGTCCTGCATGTGTATATACTGTATACTACATCTTTTTAATCTATTTACTTGTTGATGGACACTTAGGCTGTTTCTATGTCTTGGCTATCCTATCTAATAAAATAAAAACATGAAAATTGACCTTACCTCTGGTAAGTTCACAAGCCAATCAGGAGTGAATATGCAAATTAACCAAACCAAGATGGCGGTTAATTTGCATATACCCATGCAGAGCGAACTCTGAAAACAGTATAGAAGGAAGTCAAGTGCTGCAGAAGATAGCAAAGCTGTGAAGAAGGAAGTAAGCTAGGCAGAGGAGAAGGGAGGGAAGCAGGTGAGGTGGGGGAGAAGGGAGGGAAGCAGGCAGGGCAGGAGAGACCTCTGCAGGAAGTCCTTTTGCAGGAATCTTCCTGCAATAGGCCTCTAATTGTAAATAATGCTGCAAGAAACATGGGTTGCAGATATCTTTTTTAGTTAGTATTTTCATTTTCTTTGGATAAATACACACCAATGGAATTGCTGTGTATTTATAAAAATAAAATCATTTTTATTTTTTTGAAGAACCTTCATACTGTTTTCCATACTGGCTGCACCAACTTACATTGCCACCAACAGGGCACAAGTGTTCCCTTTTCTCCACATCTTCACCAACACTTATTTCTTGTCTTTTTGATGACTACCATTCTAATAGGTGTGAAATGCTATCTCACTGTGGTTTTGATTTGCATTTCCTACATGGCTAGTGATGTTGAGCATCTTTTTATTTATCTGCTGGCCATCTATTTGTCTTTTTTGGAAAATGTCTACTAATAACTTTTGCCTATTTATTTTTCTGCATGATTTTTAAATATACATTTAATATTAACCTCTTATCGGATATACTAGAGGCCCAGTGCATAAGATTTGTGCAGTTGGGGGAAGTGTCCCTCAGCCTGTTCTGTGCCATTTTGCAGTCTAAGAGCTTTCAGGGGATGTCTGAATGACAGCTTAGGCCTGGGAGCAGGGGCCTAAGCCATCAGTTGGACATCTTAGCGCTGCTGTGGAGGCTCTAGCTGTGAGCCCAGCTTCTGGCTGAGCAGTGCTCCCACTGTGGGAGTGCACTGACCACCAGAGGGCAGTTTCTGCATTGAGCGCCTGCCCTCTGGTGGTCAGTATATGTCATAATGACTGGTTGTTCTGCTGTTTGATTTGCTTATTAGCCTTTTATAATATAGGATGGTTTGCAAATACAGTACAGGTATTTCACTATGGGTTGCCTTTTCATTTAATTGATGGTTTTCTTTGCTTTGCAGAGGCGTTTTAGTTTTTTATTTAGTCCAATTTGTTTATTTTAGGTTTGGTTGTCTTGCTTTTTGTGTCAAATCTAAAAATGTGTCACCAAGGCCAATCAAAGTCAAGAATCTTCCTCACTATGTTTTTTTTTTTTTTATAGGAGTTTTATAATTCAGGCCTTATGTTTAATATTTTATCTATTTTCAGTTGATTTTTTGTGTTGTTGTAAGATAGTACTCCAATATCATTTATTGAATAGCCTGTTGGTCACCCATTGTATATTCTTGGTTCTTTTGTTAAAACTTAATTGACCATATACATGTGGGTTTATTTGTGGGTTTCTGTTCTGTCCCATTCATCTATGTAGGTTTTTTCACCAAAAAAGTTTTTAATATTTAAACATTTCCCTATGTTTTTCCTGTAGTTACTTCTCTTTTCTTATTAGAAATTTTATTTCTCATTATTTTTCTTTTTTGATTAGAACATGTAGACATTTATCTGTTTTCTTTTTATTAAAGAACCAGCCCTTAAATGATTGCTTCTATTATTTCATATATTCTAATTATTATTTTATTTTATATTAATTAATTTATTTATCCTGCATTTACATAATTTCATTACCTATTTCCACCTTACTAAATTCATAATTCATTTCAATTTTTCTTATGTAAAATAAAAGTATTTAATTTATAATTATTTCTGGATCTGTGATGTTGTATGTGTAGTATTCTGAATTTTTATGTGTAATGAAGTTTAAAGTGTAATGTCTTTAGTTTTGTTTTTATCCAAATCTTCTGTTGTTGAAAATTATATTACCCTTTTTGCACAGTATTTATAGGACAATGTTAGGTTCTTTATTCCCCATTCCTAAGTATTTAGGATTATTATTATTTTTTTTTGCTGTTGTTTTGTTAAACTTTGTCCATTTCTAGTGGGTTTTAGGGTTTTGTTTGTGTGTGTGTGTGTGTGTGTGTGTGTGTGTGTGTTTGTTGTTGTTCTTGTTTTTGTATTGTAACCACATAAGGTAGGCTGCACATTTTTTTTTCTTTTAGAAATCATTAAAGGTTTTTATTGTATTATAGATACCAATCAATTTTTAAAATTCACCTTTGAGCTTTGTAAAAAGAATGTGTAGTATTTTCTATGGGCTAAAAAGTTTGACATATCTAGTAAATCACACTTATTTCTTTTATTATCTAATTATGCCTGTTATGTCTACTTGACCAAATGTGGTATGTTAAAATCATCAACATCCATATTTCTGTTATTGTTATCTACACTTGCAAGAGTTTTTACTTTATGTATTGTGAAGACATTTTGTTTGATGGATAAAATTTCATGCTAACATAACTTTATGGAGGTGAATAATTATTACCAATTAAAATTAATTATTTTCCTTTTAATGAATTTGCCCTATATCATTTCTAATGATAATCTTGTGAATTTTTTTTCAAATTTTCCAGTTTTATCCATCTATTTATCTATCTACCTATCTATCTCATATTACCTAATACTTTGTTCTTAGTGTATCTCTTACGTTCATCATGTAGCTGAAATTCTTGAAATTAACTTAAATGTGTTTTGTAATCTAAATATATAAAATTCCAATATGCAAATTGTCCTCTCAGGAGTTTGACTAGCAGACCAATTGCTCACCATGACATGGGCTGACCACCAGAGGGCAGCACAGAACAAAGGAAGGCCCCAGCTGGTAGCTGGCAGCCAGGGAAGGGAATGTCCCAAATTGGTCCTTATCACTGGCCAGGCTTAGGGACCTACCTATGCATAAATTTCATGCACTGAGCTTCTAGTTTAAAAAAATAATTGTTTTGAAATTATTTGAGATTATCAGATTTCAGAGAAGTTGCAGAGCGTTGCTGCACATTTTCATCCAGTTTCCCCTTATCTTAACATCTTATATAACCATAGTACAATAGTATTAACTAAATTAACATGCTACTGGGACTTTACCATTTTTTTTCACTTTTTTTTTCCTGTTTATGAGTTTAATCCAAGATGCTACATTGCATTTAATTGTCGTGTTGCCTTGGTCTCCTCCATTCTGTTTCAGTTGCTTAATCTTTTCTTGTGTTTCATGCAACACATTGGAAGGTTACTGTATAGGTATTTTGAAGAATATCCTTCAATTTAGGGATGTCTCATGCTTCCTCATAATTAGACTGGTTATATAATTGGGGGAGGTTAACAGGAGAAGTGCTTTCTTATCACATATGAAGTACATGGCATCAACATAACCTATTCCTAGTGATATTAACCTTGATCACTCACTTAAGATGGGACTGAAAGCATCTCCACTATAAAATTTTTATTTTCCCTTTCTGTATGCTATTCATTGGAAAGAAGCAGTTACTAAGTCCAGCTCAAATTTAAGGAGGAAGTAATGAAGAACCTCCTTCTAGAGGGAAGAGAACCAAGGAATTTCTGAACATATGTTAAAATCACCATAGTAATTAATAAATACAATGGGAAGAACATTGAGGCTATGCAAATATCCTGTTTAAATTATCTTTAATGTTTCACCCACTAGTTTTAGCATTCATTAATAGTTCTTGTCAATAGCAATTTTAATGCTGTATTCTAGTGGTGATATTTTAAATTTTCCATTCCTTCTAAGTTTATTTATTAGATTTTTTTGGAAGAAATATTTATCTTTCTTCTCCAATTACTTATTCAATCAGTTATTTTTATCACTATGGACTTGTAGGTATTTGTTTTTATAGTTTGGGTTATATTTCAAAACTAGACACTATCATTATTTTGTTGATCAACTTATTCCACCTTGGCCATTGAGATCTCTTTTGAGTTACCCCTGTGTCTTTTTGACATGCCCTAATCATCCTCTCTAATAAAAAAGTAATATGCAAATTAACCATCACTCTGCTACACCAGAAGCCATGCCCACCAGCCAAGCAAGAGCAGGTATGCAAATTAACCCCAATCAACATGGCTATGACCATGAAGCAAGCAGGAGGGAGGCTTGGGTTTTCCTAGTGATGGAGGAAGCCAGGCTTTCCACACACTCTGGTGGGCTCAGGTCTCCACTCTAGGCTACAAAGTTTCAATTATAGAAAATAAATAAATCCCAACAAAAATGGTGGCAGCCACAGAACTAGAAAGTGCAGAAGGCTAGGATTGCCCCCTGTGATGGAGGAAGCCAAGCTTCTGTAGCCCTGGCCTGTCTTGGCCTCTACTCCAAGCTACAAAGTTTCAATTGTAGAAGATAAATAAATCCCATATACCAGGAGCTCTGCTTGAGTTGCTGGTGGGCATGGCACCACATACCCCTTGCCCAGGCTTCCCCATGCTCCAAGGAAACCCCACCCTGATCTAGGACACCCTTCAGGGCAAACCAGTTGGCCCCCACCCATGCACCAGGCCTCTATCCTATCTAATAAAAGAGTAATTTGCAGATTGACCATCACTCCAACACATAAGATGACTGCCCCCATGTGATCATAGATCCTGCCCCCATGTAGACACAAGATGGTCACCACAAGATGGCCAGCATGATGGGGGAGGGGCAGTTGAGAGGGACTAGGCCTGCAAGGGAGGACAAATGTGGGTAATCAGGCCATCAGGGGAGGGCAGTTAGGGGTGACCAGGCCAGCAAAGGAGGGAAGTTGGGGGTGATCAAGCCTGCATAACAGGACAGTTGGGGGAGACCCAGTCCTGCAGGGAAGAGTAGTGGGAGGGACCATGCTACAGGGGAGGGCAGTTAGGGGCAAACAGGCTGGCAGGGTAGCAGTTAGGCACCAATTAGACTGGCAGGGAGTGATTAGGGGGTGATTAGAAGCAGTTAAGGCCAATCAGGAAGGCAGGCAGGCAAGCAGTTGGGAGCCAGCAGTCCTGGCTTGTGAAAGGCATGTCAGACTGCCCATTTAGGGTGGGATTGGGCCTAACTAGGCAGTCAGACATCCCTCGAGGGGTCCCAGATTGGAGAGGGTGCAGGCTGGGCTGAGGAACACCCCTCCCCTCTGTGCACAAATTTTGTGCACCTGGCCTCTAGCATGTGTGTGTGTGTGTGTGTGTGTGTGTGTGTGTGTGTGTGTTTAGCACTTCTTTGCTTTTTGGCACTACAAGGTTCTCCAGGCTCATTTGTATTTTCCCTGCCACTTCCTGGTTTAGAACCAGTCACTTCTCTAAACATTCTTGGTTCCTTTTATTTGAGAACAATATTTAGAAACTGATATAGACCGACTTCACACCAAATTCATATGTTGAATCTGAAGTGTGATATAATGATATGTGAACCTGGGGCCTTTTAGAGGTGATTTGGTCATGAGGGTGGAGCCCTCATAAAAGAAATCCCAGGGAGCTCTCTTGCCCCATCTGCCACATGAGTACATAGTAAAAGCATGGCCATTGAAGAGCCAGGAAGTGGGTCTTCATCAGACACCTAATCTGTTGACATCTTGACCCTGGACTTCCCAGTGTAAGAGCTGTGACAAATTATTTTTTGTTTTTTAAAAACCAATCAGCCTACGGTATTTTGTCATAGTAGCCCAAACAGACTGCAGCAGAAACCAAAATCTGAGTGCCAGGTGTGTTTATTGCTCTTGGGGTGTCACTTCTAGGAAAAAGTTAGCACAGAGAGCAAGAAACAAAATGCTGCTTACATGCACTAACCAACGAACACAGACACCACGTATGCAAGCTTTCTTGTATCTGTGTCTACCTGTGTACATACTAAAGAATGATGAGTTCACACTGACAGCTCTGACTTTGATCCAGCACCAAAGGCTTCACTCTTGCCTGTTCTCACTTTTTCTAACTTCTGTCTGACAGTGAGAAACCGGACTCCTCTTATCTACAACTTGCTTCGTATTTGTTCATGACATGCGTATAGTTTCATACCTGCTAACCCTCACTCATCAATATTTACTTACAGTTCATTTTGTCTTTAGCCTTATATAACCACTCAAAACCCTGTTCTCCAGTTTCCTAAGACCATTTCCTTTTCTTCCTTAATGTGTTTGTGTTTTCATGAGTGTCTAAGCCATTGTTCAAACTCTGTAGTTCCTTTCATTCTTTTTGGGTTTTAGAAGTAGGAAACGATATTCTGATATCAGCCTGTTTTTTTGCTTCTTTCGTTTTAGATCCCCATTCCTCCTCCCCCTCCCCCCCAAACGGTAATATTTCTAATAATTTCCTTAGAACTTTAAAATATTATCAGGTTAAGTGTGGTTCTTAGTCCTGTTTCTTAAAATGTATATGATGTATGCTCAGTTGGTGTGGCTCAGTAGTTGAGTATCAACCCATAAACCAGAAGATAATGGTTAGATTCTTCATCAGGGCACATGCCCACATTGTAAACTCAATCCCTAGTAGAAGGCATGCAGGAGGCAGCCAATTGATCTTTCTATCCTTCTTCTCTAAAAATCAATAACAACATATTTAAAAAATGTAACTGATGTATTATAAACAAATTATGTCTGCTGGCTCAGGTCTATTTTTGACTCAGGGAAATCTTTACTTTTTTCATTTGAAGCTGGAATGAACATCATCTGTGTGCAAAAGGCCAGCATTCCTGGGCTGGCTCCCAGATGAAGAGTGTGGTTTCTTCTGGAAGACAAATACAATGACCTGGAGAGAAACATTCTTTGTCTTTAGCCTCAGGCAATGCTCTTTTCTTTTTCTCCTTTAAATTTTATTATGGTAAGGACATTTCCTATGTAAGATTTTAAGCATACAATAAGTAGCTATCTACAGTAATGTACAGCCAATTCTAGAACTTATTCATCTTTTATAGCTGAAATTTTATGTTCATTGATTAGCAGCTCCCCATTACTTTCCCCATTACCTGGCAACCATGAGCCTATCTTTGCTTTTTTTTTTTTAAAAAAAAATCTTTGTTCTATTTTATATTTTAATATAAATGGAATAATGTAGTAGTATTTGTCTTTTGGCTTATTTCACTTAGCATCTTATCTTCCAGACTCATCCAGCTCATCACATATTGCAAGATTTCTTTCCTTTTTTTATTTGTTTAAGGCTGATAAGGTTCCATTTTTGTGTGCATGTGTGTGTGTGTGTGTGTGTGTGTGTGTGTGTGTGTGTGTATGCACACAGATATCAATTTTTAATTCATTCATTCTCAATGGATATATAAGTGTTCCCACCATTCTGTGAATTGTGCTGTAATGAACATGGGAGAACAGGTATCATTTTGCTATCTGATTTTCTTTCTTTCTTTCTTTTTTGTAAGTTAAGTTTATTGGGGTAATATTAGTTCATAAAATTTTGTAAATTTCAAGAATACAATTCAGATATATAATGCATTGTTTTTTTACCACTGAAGTCAAATCCTCCACCATCACCATGATTTGACCTCCTTTAGCCTTCACTACCCTTTCTACTCCTTCCCTTCGGTAAGTACCATACTGTTGTCTGTGTCTATGAACCTTTGTTTATTTGTTGCTCTTAGTTTTACAGTATATCCCTCATATGAGTGAAATCATACTGGTCTTGACTTTTTCTTTCTGCCTTATTTCACTTAGCATAATATTCTCAAGGTTCATCCAGATTATTGTAAATAGAAGGATTTCATCTTTTTTTATGGCTGAGCAGTATCCCATTGTATATATGTACCACATCTTTAATCAATCATCTATTGAAGGACACTTGGTTATCTCCATGAATTTGCCACTGTGAATAATGCTGCAATGAACATAGAGGTGTATATATCTTTGCAAATAAATGTTTTCAAATTTGGGGGAAGGGTCATATGGTAATTTTAGTCTTAATTTTTGAAGAAGTCCATAGTGTTTTCCATAGTGATTATGTACCAGGTACGTTCCTATCAGCAGTGAATGGGGGGTCCTTCTCCACAGTCTCTCCCACAGGGGCTCTCAAGTGGTCCCTTAGGTAAGCAGTTCTTTTTGAAACCCAAAGTAATGGCAGGAAGCTGGATATGCCACTGCTGACTTCACACATATTGGAGCTGATAACCACAGTTAAAGTCAAGGGCACTGGAAAAGAGATATTACTTGGGTCAGGCAGGGGCAGTGAGTGGCCCTCCATCTGAGGGCTTCGTGAAAAGCTGGCTGGTATTTTGGTTTAGTGACAACAAAAGAGTCAGTGCCACTACAAATTTCTGGCTGGAAATTGTTGGAAAGGCATGGCTTCCACTTCCAGGCAGACACTGTGGAGATGGGGATGCATGTGTGAGTGAGCCTGTGTGTAGACATTCAAGCATTGCCAACCCCACAAGCATCGGAGTCACTCTTATGCATGTCTGCAGGCTGTCTTCACCAGTCAGCCCCAGTGTACTGGTCTGTCCCCAGGCCTCAGGAAGTAATGTGGGTCCCAGCTAGAGAAGGGGAGTGATGCTTACAGAAGATTATGAGGAAGGTGCTGCTTTCTGCTCAGTGATAGGCCACAGGGCTATTCAGAAGTAGAGTGAGAGAGTTTTCACCAAGTACATGATAGAATATCTGCCCACTGACTCAAGATGGAGAGGCCACTCTCCAGTGGGTGGACTGAGCATATCAGAAGAGGAAGTTCCTCCAAGCACATCTGGACTGTTATTGCATTTGCCTGTGAGCCTGGCATGTGCCCCAGCAGGAGACCATTGGTTACCAGGAAGTCTGGATTTGGGTTTTGGATCTTCCTCTATGTGGTCCAGGCAGATCCTCTGGTTTCTTTCTCCACAGAATAGGGAACATGGTCCCGGCTCTATACCTGTAGAGAGATTCTCTGAGGCATGCAGGCAGAGGTACAAGTGTGTGTATAAAGCCAGCTTTGCCAATTCAGCATTTACCACCATGTGATGTGTATCAAGGTTAGGGGTGAGGGGAGGGCAGCAGCCAAGGAAACAGCTTCAGACCCTCCCCTGATTACCAGGAGGATAATCCCAGCATGAAGCCTCAGCAGGTGTGAATTTTGAAGGCTGTTTAATCCCTGTGCCTCAGGGTCCTTGCCTAACATTGTGCTGTAAAGATAATCTCTGTGACCCGGTGTCTTTGTGTCTGTCATGGAGCAGGTGCAATTACACACCAGATAGAAGCTGCTACCCAGCCCTGCATGCATCCTCCACTAACCGAACCACTTGGGCTTTCAGAAAGGCCGTATCCCTAGTTATTTCCCACCAACTGGAATCACCCACCAGCCCTGAGGAGTTTCTGCAGAATCCATCTCATTCTCCATGGCTTGTTGGTAATCACAGAGTGGTGTTTTAAAACTAAAAGGGATATTTAAGCAACTCCCATCTAAACTCATCCTTTTGCAGAGAAGGAAATGGAATCATAATGTTGAACAAAGTTGATGCTGCAGCCTGACCTTCTCACTCTGATGCCTGTGCTCTTTCTACTAAAGCTGACCTTATGTCAGTGACATTCACAGGAGGATCATGCCCCTCCATCTAGAGCCTGGCCTCAGCTGCTCCCTTAGCACCTCTGGAAAGCCCACGGTTTCTGAGAATTCCCCGAGAACTTCCTATTTCCTCATGAATTGGTTCATCCAGGAAGGGGCTTCCGTCTTGCATTCTGCTGGCTTTCTTTCATACTGTGCAGACCTTTGTGGTTTTATTTCCTTTTCAAATTCAGTTTTCTGTCCGTCTCCAATTTCCAGTCGAAAGTGAGGTCTCTTGCTCTGACTTCTCTTTTGTCCTCTGACTTTCCTCCTCCACTCTCATCCTCTTTTTGCTCTTTCATTCTTTCCAATTATTCCAATTATGTTATTATGTGGCAGCCTTTTAAAGGCTTGGTCTGACACAAATAAAATCAAGTTATTCCCATTTTCTCATGCAGGGCAATCAACTCTCAAACTGTTAGAGAGTAGAAATTTTTGAGCATGCTTCCTCCTAGTCGACTTAGCTTTGAATCTCAGCTGCACCTCACAAAATAGCCTTGCAAGATAGAATACTGTCAGTTGTCTGGAGAACAGGATGACCCTGTAAATAAAATGGTCATCAATAATATGACCCTGACATTACTTAAGAAAAACTGTTTTGTCTTAAATTGCTTGCTCTGCAAAAATAAGATGTGATAAATGTGCTTAAAAGCAGTCCTGCACAAAGGGTCGGGACTGCTCTCTGGACTCCCTGCATGGAGAAAGGCAGAGCAGTCACTGGCCAGCTAATAAAAGGTCCCTAAATTTTAATTTTGTCTGAATTCCAGTGGTCATTCACTCGCGTTCACTTCATAATATTTGGAGGCCCCAGCGTGATAACCAGCCTTTGACTGGTCCTGTGACCTGGTGTCCCCAGACTCTCTGACTCAGGGGGAGATCTCTGAGAGACATTCTTTAGCCTTAGGACTGGTAGAGGTTGAAGACCCTGCCTGCTAAATTTCCTGATTGACTCTGATTGAAGCTGCCTGGATCTGATTCTTACCAGTAAGAAACTTATTTCTGGTTCTGTGGGCGCCCATCTAGGGTCTCTGAAGGCTGGACACAGCACTTCTTCCAAGACCATGACAGTGCCTGGTGATCCTCAGTTGGCTGTCATTGTCTTTGTTATTCTGTGTTTTTGTGGTCTAATTGTCTATATCATTAGAATGGCTCAGTCTGCTTCATGTTCTGTCTATACTCCCTGCAATGGTTTTTGAAAAAAATTCAGAAATTCAAATGATGAACAGAATTTCCATCAGAGCCTCCATCAATGCTTTAAATTTCAGAAATTTTGTGAGCAGGAATGGTCAACTTTCCTATATCCCAGTGAGTGGCCCCAGAGGGGTCGACCTATCTAGGGCTGGTACATAATGTCCAACATGCTGTTTTTGACATCCTGGCAACCCAGACCAAATTCCTTATGTCTAAATTTGGATAGACATCTGGACTGACAATCCCAAGTGGCTCCGGGACTGCCAAAAATCTCCCCAGAAGGAGGAAAAATTGGGAAAGAGATGGATTATCCTCCTCACTAAACCTCCCATTACTAAAAGGGACCAAGGAGAAGCCAGCTGAGCCAGCACTATGGGGAGGGCGGTTAGGAGTGAGTGAGGGGGGGTGGGAGGCATGGGATGGGATGGGGAAGTACTGGTGCAAGAGCCCCACTGTGTGCTGGCCTGAGAGTCCCAGTTGATGCCCCATCCCAAGATTGAGAAACAGCCTCTTCTCCTTCCACCACCCCTGGAGGACCCCCTCTTGATAAAGCTTCCCTTGTATTCATCTGCCCTGAATGTGGGTCTCCCTAAAGGCCCAATGAATCCACCCCACACCTGCAGAGGGATTGAGTATAGATCCCATTATTCGGACCTTTCCCTGATTCCTTGGGGGTCCTGAAGCTGCCCCTGCATCAGATAACTCCAGTAGCAGAGGATAGCAGGCCATTTTTGGTTTATGTCCCTTTCATGACTAGCAACCTGTATAACTGAAAGAATCACAACACCTCGTTCTCTCAGAATCCCCAAGGACTCATCTCTCTTTTGGAGTCTGCATTTTTTTATCCATCATCCTACCTGACTCTGTTGGCTTCAGAAGAGAGAGAAAGAGTGAGAACAGAGGGAAGAAAACTGGTCCTCTTTATAAACACCATCTTTGGGACACAGAGTCTAGTTGCTGTCCCACAAATGTACTTCCTATGATCCTGCACCCAGGTCATTGGGCAAACCTATATACCAGGGAGTGCCTGACCTCTGCCACCTATACAGTCCTGCCCCTGTAAGCACATTCTAATCCCCTCTCTTTTGAAAAATATCCCACAATCCCCTACTTCTCACCACCAGGCCAAGACCCCTGTAATAAAAACAAAACAAAAACAAGTAGTTCCATCTCTCCTGTGCACATGAGAATGACTCAGGGAAACTGAGTAACTTCCCCAGATGCCGAACCCACCACTGCAAGACAGAAGACAATGGGGATGTGGGCAATTAGTACTCGGAGATGGCCAGAAAGAGCCCAGGAAGCAAGGAGCTGGAAGTACATAGCTGCTGCCCTTCCCACTGAGGAAAATTTCTAGGCATTTAATCATCCTCCTCTTCTCAAGAGAGGGAGACACCATGGAGAATGGAGATTTCCCTTGTAAATGTCCCTCAAAAATGGCAATTTCTATTTTTTAAGAGCTTCTCTCCTATTGGCAGTCATCTCCAAATAATCCTTATGTCAAGCAGGCTTATCTGGGGGCACATTCTGCTTCCCCCAGAGCTCTGACTTCTGGGGTCTGAGGCAATCTCTGAATAGGTAGTTTGAGAATAGAACTGAATTGTAGGAGACCCCACAGAACTGACCAGGAGTGGAAATCCCACACATTGGTAACCAGAAAGAGTGTGGGACATAAAGGAAGAAACAGAGTTCCCCCTTATTGGCATACAGAAGTTCTAACTTTGTAAAAACAAAGATGGTGGAATAGGTGAACACCTTGCACAACAATTTCAAAACTACAACTAAAAGACAGAACAGACATCATCAAGAACCACAGGAAAGTTGGTTGAGTGGAAATTCTACAACTAGAAGGAAAGAGAGGGGTTCATGTAGACTCAGAGGAGCTGCAAAAAGCTAAGGTATGGAGATACATGCATGGAGAGGAAGGGGCTGAGTGCCTGGCTGGATTCCTCTAGCGGGAGGGAGACAGAAACTCTCTACTGAACTGAACCCCACTTCTGACTGTACTGAACCCCAGTTCTTGGTGAGACTCATATGGGGGAGTCTGGACTATTGTGAAAAGGGAGGAGTGCATGAAAACTTAGGGGAGCCACAGAAGACAGAGGTCTGGAGGTATGCACGAAAGTGCTCACACAGAGGGCTGACTACTGATTGTGCCACTGGGTTTCTCTAGTGGGAGGAAGACAGAACCTCCTAACTACACTGAAATCCAGGTTGGACTTCACTGAACCCCAGTTTCGGGCAAGACCCTGGGGACCAGACTCATACAGGTTCCCGGAGTGCATGGAAATTCAGGGGAGCCAGAAAGGCAGAGATCTGGGGGGGGGGGGAGCTCATGCCTGTGCACAGAGAGGTTGCAGCGATTACTGAGGAACACTGAGACATAGGGGCTGATGTCTGCTCAGCCCTTAGACTCCACCCCATTCAAGCCTAGCACAGAGCTTTTGCAATCTTGTAAGTCTTAAGGCGGAGTCTAGCACAGAAGTTCTCCTGGCATTGACATAACTGATCCTCAAAATCAATTGGCGCCGAAACTGGTTTGGCTCAGTGGATAGAGCATTGGCCTGGGGACTGAGAGGTCCCAGGTTCAATTCCGGTCAAGGGCATGTACCTTGGCTGCAGGCACGTACCCAGTGGGGGGCATGCAGGAGGCGGCTGATTGATGTCTCTCATTGGTGTTTCTGGCTTTCTATCCCTTTCCCTTCCTCTCTGTGAAAAATCAATAAAATATATTTTTTAAAAAAATTGGCTTGGAGGTCAATTCCCCCAGTGACACCAACAATAATCAAGACTTAACTACAACAAGGCTGTACACACAATCCACAAAGGAGTGCAACAACAGAGTGGGCCATATAGGACAAGTAGCACACAAAGCTACTCTACCAACTCAAGGAAGCAGCAAAAATGTGGAGACAAAGGACCAGATCACTAACAAAAGAAATGGAAGAAAACAAATGACTGGATATAAAATTCGAAATCACGGTTTTAAGGTTTTTCAAGAACTTTCTAGAAAAGATGGTTAAATGTAGTGAGACCCAAGAGGAGATGAAAAAGGACCAACTAGAGATAAAAAAGGACCAACTAGAAATTAAACATATTCTGACTGAAATAAAAACTATTACACAGAGACCTAACAGCAGACTAGAGGAATGCAAGAATCAAGTCAAATATTTGAAATACAAAGAAGCAGAAAACACTCCACTGGAAAAGGAAAAAAGAAAAAAAAAATAATCCAAAAATTGGAAGATAGTGTAAGGAGCCTCTGGGACAATTTCAAGCACACCAATATCTGAATTGTGGGGATGCCAGTTGAAGAAATAATGACTGAAAAGTTCCCCCACCTAGTGAAAGAAATAGACTTACAAGTCCAGGAAGCATACAGAACCCCAGACAAAAGCAATCCAAAGAGGACCACATCAAAACACATCCTAATTAAAAAAACAAGAGCAAAAGACAAAGAGAGAATATTAAAAGCAGCAGGAGAAAACAGTTCATTACCTACAGGGGAGCGCCCATACAATTGTCAGCTGATTTCTCTACAGAAACTATGCAGGCCTGACAGGAGTGGCAAGAAATATTTAAAGTGATGAATAGCAAGAACCTACAAACAAGATTACTCTACCCAGCAAAGCTATCATTCAGAATTGAAGGGCAGCTAAAGAGCTTCACAGATAAGAAAAAACTAAAGGAGTTCATCAACACCAAAACAGTATTATATGAAATGCTGAAAGGTATTCTTTAACTAGAGGAAGAAAAAGAAACAGGTAAAGATAAAAATTATGAACAACAAATACATATATATCAACAAGTGAATCTAAAAATCAAGTGAATTAAAAATCTGATGAACAGAATAAAGTGGTGAATATAATAGAATCAGGGGCATAGAAAGGAAGTGAACTGCCAATTCTCAGGGGGAGAGGAGTGAGGAGGGTGCAGGAAGAGACTGGATAAAAATCATATACCTATGGATGAGGACAATGTTGGAGGGTAAGGGTAGAAGGTGGGGTGGGAACCTAGTGAAGGGGAGCTTTAGGGGGAAAAAGAGGAACAATTGTAATAATCTGAGCAATAAAGATTTATTAAAAAAAAAGAAGTTCTAACTTTTAGACACAATACATAAAATATTTTTAGAAACACACCCACTCTGAGAAGGACATGGAGTGTCCTGTCAGTCATCCCTCTCCTGGACTGCTTTGCACTACATTTTCAGGAAAATATAAAGGAATACCTCCTCTCACGGTGTTCCCAGCTCTTCTCACAGTGAGTGGAAGAGGCCTAGTGACTCCCAGCCTTTCACCTACTTGAGGTGGTGGAAATAAGGTCTGATCTTTCCAGAGGCATCCATCAGTGGAGAACATTTGCTCACTTTTACTCTTCTAGTGGGAGAGGTGGTGGCAAATTCTGCCAAGAAAACAAGAAACAAAGTACAATGGACAATAGTGCCAGTTCACAATTTTGCATGCAAGGTAATTTTAAATTATGGTTTATTACATAGAACTTATGAATACATTTCCAAGAAACAGGCTCCACACAAAGGTATAATGAATATTTCCAACATTTTATGTTGCAGCTCCATTTACTTGAAATGATGTGACATGAAGAGATATGTTGGAATATACTTCCTTTTCATGAGTACTCATACATATTATGAGAGAAGATGGGATCATTGTGGTCTGAGAGTGGGGAGAAAGGCAAGAAAGCATGCAGGGCAGGTTGCAAGCTGAGGTCTATGAACAGTGCTTTGTTCAGCAGTCCAATGAATTTCATATGATCTTGTCCCAAAGTATTACTCCTCAAGTGTCAGGAGATGTCATTGCACTGTCACCTGGTCTGACATGGGGAGCTCCATAGATGAGACTCCTCTCTGGCAACACTGATGACTGTATTAGCATACACAATACTGCCTTGTCAACCTGCTTGCTAATTTACAATTACAGATGCACAGAGATGGACAGACTGACATGCTTCCCTGATCAGGGCACATAGTGGCCTTAAATCAGAATCTGCAGCAGAAGCGGCCAGCTAGTCTCTAGTTCTCTATTTTATGAATTCAGATGATCTGCAGACTGCTGAATAGGTCCATATATGCAAAATTATTTTTAACAAATGGCTGTCCTATAAAATCTTATGGACACCAAACAGATAATTTTTCTTTCAAGATGTTACTGGTGTTTGGGATCCCTAAGATAAAAACCAAGAGGAACCGCCAAGAAATTTTGAGGCAGTATGCAGGAGCACTTAGAGGCTGTGCAGGGCAAAGGCAGATCCACCAAACTTATGGGGGCTGGTTCTCTAGGCTGCTTTTCTGGGCTGGGGACCAAGTGGGCATAGGCTTAAAGGTGGGCTTTTTGAAAAAGGTGGGCTTGTGGGAATTTTCCATGTTAAAATCCAGCTACTTTCTCCTTCAATTGCTTAGCAACTGTTTCTGTGGCTGTGCTGTGAGGGCAGGGCTGTGGCTGCTCACTATCCAGCTAGGAAGGTCATATAGCTGTCAAACCTTGGAACTGTACACATGAAAGAGTGGTTTCCATATCTACAAGGGGTCAGCATTGGACGGGAGATAAGAGAAGCTATTTCTGCATTCCTGGGCAAGGAGAAGCCAGGTGGGGACATATTCTTGCTGTCAGTGTTTGGCCTGTGGCATTTCTCCAAGTCCCTGTGCTGTCTCAGATTTCTAAATCAGTCTACCTAATGGCTACTGGATGTATGGCCTTTGACAAGCAAGGTTAACTCAATTCTCAGCCTCAATTTTCTTATCTGTAAAATGGGGATTCATCTACTCACCCATTTATTCATTCATAGACATCCTCCTCTCCAGACTGGAAGGTTTTAGAGAGTAAGAACTCGATCATCTAAATATTATTTATCACTTACCCAATTCCTTCTCCTTGGCAATATGACCACCTCTCCATTGCCATCTCTGATGCTCTCATAGATTTTACCCTATATCCAGCTCATTTACATTCTTGTGACAGAAGGCACCATTGGCAGCATCATGCTTTCTATTTCCTTAGGAGTCCATACTCATCAGCCTGTGGCTTGTCCAAGGCCACCACCTAGGGTCCCTTTTCCTGAGCAGTGTCTTCTGCTTATTCTGGCAAGCTGTCACTCAGGCTGTATGTAAGCATTGCCACATAGCGAGAATGGAATTCAGGGGAATCCCACCTGGGGATGGAAACACACTGAATTTATTAAAATATTAACCGTGTGTCTGATACTGTGCTATGTGCTTTTCATGCACCATCTCATTTAGTTCTCAAAACACGTCCACAGGATATTATTATCCCCAGTTAAAGATGAGAAAGCTATGGTTTCAGAGTTAGGCAACCTTACCACAGACACACACATTGCCAGTAAGTGGCCAAACAAAGATTTGAGTTCACACCATCTGACACAAGACCTCACTCCCTTAGCCACCCCTCTCCAATCAAAATCAATAGGACTGGCTGAAAAAGGAACAGAATGATGTTTCAACCCCATTCATGTTGTAAACTTCCACTCTGCATTTCCCTCACCTATTTTAAAGAAATAATTGTTTATCATTTTATATTTCCTAAAAAGTGGGGAAGAGGTATCAGGATGCTTTGGACTGTAAAAGAAAACACTACCAAAACAGAAGAATTTTAAGTAACAATTTTCCCATATACCAATGTCTAGCAGGGTAGTTGGGGAATTTTATCAGGAGCACAGCTGTGTTGTATGAGGTCCCCATCTTCCATCCTGAAGCTCAGACTATAGGAGTGGTCCCTCCTCAACATCACAAGGCTACAGCGCCTTCAGACATTCAAGTCAAACAAAACAAACTTGTTGATACAAATAGAGTATTTCTCCCCTACATTTCCATTCAGTGAAGAAGAAAATCTTTATCAGAAACCTCTTTAAGCACTTTCTCTTGGGCTTTATGCCATGGTCACACCTGAACCAATCACTAGTGAGGAAGATGGAATTGCCATGGATAGTTTAGCCCGATGGTGACTCAATTCTTGGATCTGAGGAGGGCATACCCTCTCTAGTCATATGAGAAAGCAAAGTCCAAACCAGAACTGGGAAGATAGGGAGATAATGGGTAGGGAAGAAGGCTACTGAGTAAGCGTTAACTACTGACTGCCATTCTGGGGTAGGGAAGGGTGAGTGCTGGATTACGTTGATCCCTGCCTCCCTATTTTTCCATTAGATTAATTATGCAAATTAGGGGTACATATACTTCAGAAATAAAGAACCTCAAAGAGTTACAACACAAATGACTTCCACTTTATTTGTTCAGTGCATCTATATAATTGCAAATCTTTCTGGACCCTTTGATTATAAAGCTCCTGTCTTATTCCCCAAAAGAGTTTCCTTATAGTATATCTTCACACTAAACTGACATTGGAGAATGCAAAAATAATAGCACAATAATGCCAACCACCCAATCCCATGCCAATTACAATCACTTCTGCCTCCAGCCACATTTTCATCTGGTTGAGAATGTCAATCAACTGAAGCCTATTTTGTTTTTCACTTTTCTCTCCCACCACTGTTCTCTCTCATGATTCCTCTTCAAATGGCATTTCTTTTCATAAGAGATGCTGGTAAAATTAATATCATGGTGACTTTTTACATCTCAGATGCATTCAATTTATCAGAATGGTTCCAAGGAAACCTTTTAAGATAATGCATGAACTGCATGAACATATCTCCTCACCTGGGTCCCCTGGCTGGAGGCAGGCAGTCCAAACCAAAACCAAGTGCTTCCCAAGGGATTTGTTTTAGGAATAGAAGTACCTCTACCCATGAGAGAAATCCTACAAGTCAGCAGCACATTAAGCTGATGTCAATAAAAACAAAGATGTGGACTCCCCACCTGTCTCAACCCTGCACTTACTTTCTGCCACACCCTCCTCACTCAGAAGACTGATCTAGTCACAATCTCTACTCAGAATAACCTAGTATCACACCTACCTCCCATTCTTGAATCTTAGTCATTGGCTCCCACATCTTTAGGAATCAAGTCTTGTAAGATTCTGGTGAGGCAGGAATGGCCTCAACTTCAAGATCCCCCCTTCTTGTGAGAAATAAAATAAATATAGACATTCAATATGGCAGACAGAGTGAAGACACAGAGTAACTAACACATTCACTCACCATACATAGCCTACAAAGTGATGGACACATCCTCTGTCTCAAAATTTTAACTTTTCCATCTGTACTATGCTGCTTCTCATGTCAAGACAAAGGAAAGAGGCTGACAGCAAATGGACCTGGTAATAAAAGCCCCACATGTACCTTCTTCCCGAGACCCTACCAGTCTTACATATATGTATATATTCTGCTTTCTAATCTGCTTTTAAAAACATATTATGAACATGTCTATCTTATTAAATATTTTCACATTATAATGTTTGATGGTTGTATAATTTCAACATATTGATAAATTTTGCAATATGAACTTTATTATAAAGAGGGCTACACTGAGCAATCTTAGAAACAAAATTTGTGTATATATATATTTGATGTTTTCTTAAAGAAATTCTCAGATACAGAATTTCTAATTCAAAGATAAAAATTGTAAAACTTTTGTTCTTCATTGCTAAATTATACTCCCAGACTTCTTATTTAATTCACACTTTTGTTAATAGATAAAATTATTAAATTAAAAAAAAATAGAATCTTGGCCATTTTATAGCTAAAATATTCTAATTTTTCCTGTAAACACAAAACTGACCAAAAAGTAAAGCTGATTTAAAAAATCCTTGTGCTTCTTAATTTAGATTTTTCTAATTGAGGTATTATCCTTGTTCCTTATTTCTCAGACATATTTTGCATCAGACAAAGAGACACCAAACTAAACTCAGGTTCAATTGGAACCTCTTTGAGAACCAAAACCTGCTGAGATTGGCCCCAGGCCCCAGGCTTGACTTGGGGTTGGGTGCATCCTCAGGGCCACTTCTCACCCTGTGAATGGATCTGTTTATGTAAAGAAGCTGCCACAGGAATGTGTTTGTTGTAGAAAAAAATGGAAATAAAAACCAAAAACAAACTCCACAAATACCCAGACCCAGTTGTCCAAAGTTTACTTGGGTTTTTTATATCAAACTTGTGTTGCCATTTTCCTTATAGACAAATGAGTGGAGACTAATTCAACACGTGCTGGCCACTCCCAGCACCGCAGGCCCCTGGCTGTGCGCAGGGGATTGGGAAATTCCCGAAACTGCTAGAACTGAGAGCTACTAAGTGTGCACAGGAGATAGCCGAGCTGACAGGGTGCAGCCTGTGCAATCGGGCAGCTACACAGGGCACAGAAGAGTCTCCAAAGGAGAAGGCATCTCTGAAAGCTGGCAGCAGAGAACAAGGCCTGGAGGCAGGTGCAGAGAGGGAGCACGGCCCTGAGCTGCTGTGAGCAGGAAGGTGGATCTGCTTGGTACCACGGGGAAAGCAGGGAAACCAGGCCAGAGACCAAGCTGCAGTGGAGGGAGTGGAAGACTGGAGCTCCCATTGCAGACCATGCCCCTGGGCCACATCCCCGCTCCGCCTGTTTAGGGATAGTCTGACTGCTGAGGCTGTTTTCACCTTTTTAACCATGAAATGAAAAAAATGAGCATTAGCCTCGCTGGGAGAACAGTTACTCAATTTGGCTTCCTGACTCACAAAGTCTAAAATATTTATGGGGGACCTTTACAGAAAGTTTGTCAATTCCTGGTGAGTTTTGTATCCTATGCTCAGAATATTACATCTCACCCTGCGAGTGACAAAGGCCATTAAGTAGAGGGTGAGCATGTTTTGTTTTACATCAAAACAATCTCAGGGAAAAAGCACACAGCAAACTCAAGGGGAGAGGCAGCCTAGAAAAAAAAAAAACAAAACCCAAAGCTAACTCCTACAGTCTAGGCAAAGTGCAAACATCGACGAAGGCTAATTGTCTGCACTAGATGCTTGAGAACACATGCACCATTTCCCCAGTAAACATACGACTGGCTAGGTTTGGAGAATAAGTACCACAATGAGAGTGAGCACTGGGGAACAAGCTCTAAATCCTGGCTCCTGGCTGCACCCAATAGGCCCCTACACTGTGCCCCACACTCCGCAATGAATGCCATCAGTGTGGGGAATGGAGATACTCGAGCTGAACATTTTACCCAGCTCTGTGAATGTCCACACAATTTGAATAGAAAACTCTAAAAGGGGATGATTAATGGAAAGGGGACAATATTTTAATTTCTTTCCAGGCCATGATTAGATTCCACCTCCACTCATTGGATTCTCCTAGCACCCCTCAGATGGTGGCTCTGAGAAATAACCTGCGCTTTGAAGGCCCAGACTGGATTCTGTTCCCGATTTCCCAGACAGTTCACTGAGAGGGTAAGAATGGAGGTTCTAACAAACCCAGTGATAGGGCCGTGGAAATGGGGGTTAAACCACAGTGGCGATGGCTGTTTTCTCTCAGACTTCCTGAAAAGCAAGAAGAGAAGGTGGTCCACATTCTTGGGTAATGGTGCAGTGTGTCCCAGCCTTGCGTTTACTCATCACTGTAAGATGGAATGGCTCCAGCTCATTTCCAGGTGCATCATTTATCTCTCTCCCTCCCCTGCCCCTGGGTCTTTCTAATCAGCAGACTGATGTGTAAGCTCTGACACAGTGAAAGAAGAGGGTTAGCTACGAGTGTAAGGTCTTGGTAGAGTTCAATGTTATTGGCACTGATTGGGGTCTTGCTTCATGAAGTTTCTGGGGTTCCAGACTAACTGGCAAGAGATTGCTCCTGTCACTTATCCATGCAGGTCTGTCAGTAGGGCCTGGGAAGCCATGCTTACTAATGAAGACACAAGGGAGAGGAATATTGCAGTCTCCTTATACAACCTCACCACCTGGGGCTTTGCTCTCTGGTCTGCACCCAGGACCCCAGTGGCTACTGCTGGATCTCAGGCAGCTTCCTGGTGATGGTTTGAAGAACCACCTTTTGTATTCTGCGCAGACACTGCCATCATTCCCTAGCAACCATCTGACTTCTCAGACCTCCTCTTGGAGCAACTCCTCGCTAAGTCTTCTCTGTTGCACCTGTTTGAAGCTCTTTTCATAGGTTGAATGAAGATGAGATGGAGAAAAACACAGGAGCAGCCATCAGCTCTAATTTTCTTGTGACACAGGTTGAAGCTTCATCCTTTCTGTGGCTGGTAATGTGTTCTCACAATCCCCATGTGTGCTTTTCTAAAAGAGAATAGGTGGGCACCACCTCCTTATTATATTATTGATATAATATGTTTTTGTTTGATATGTTAAAATAATATATTATTGATTGATAGATAACCTCATTTTTTTCCCTCTGTCTCTTAATATATGAGACAGAATTACAAATTATATTTATAAATAATCTTAAATTTTCCATAATTCAAGCTAGGGAAACTAGAAAAATTATCTCCACTAACACCACACATTTAACTACAACTGTGTGGTTGTGATAACTGGCATTGGGGAAAGTGATTCAGAAACCATAAGAATGGTCTTACATGATCCATATCTCTAATCACGTTGACCTCACTGAAATAGCCCATAATAACAAATTCTGGGATTTTATTTATTTGATTCCTGTTGCTCCATAATAATTTTCTAAATCACACGATTTTCCCTACATTGAAACAGTGATGTGAGGAGTTTGTTGACTTTGATATTCATCTGCATGATGCCAATATCTTCATTTCCAAGAAGATGGTTCTGTCTTCACAAGCTGCCCCACGGCCCCAGCTGCTGGCAGGTGTGTGTCTAGGGCAACTTCAACAACCTGCTCTTGGGAGTGTAATATAGCTGCCTTCAATCACAGCAGATATCAGTAAGTGTCCATCATATGCCAACCCTGGGCTTTCTCACCTTTAATAGATGGGTATGTAAGAATTCTTAAACTTATTGAAAAAAATGAGCTTGAAGAACTATTTGGATGGGATTTACTTTAGCTGCTAATAAGTTCCAGGCATAAGGTTAGGAAAACACTGGTTTGAAGGCAACATCTGACGTTCAGCCTGAATTAATCTGCTTTTAGAGAAGGATCAAAAACTAAAATATTGAGATACTAGAGGCCCGATCACAAAGATTCATGCAAGAATAGGCCTTCCTTCCCGCTGCTGCTGGCACTTCCTCTAGTAGGACTGGCTTCCCTCTAGTACCTAAGACCTGGACTGCTTTGCTCCAGCCACTGCTGCTACCCACCAAACCCGGGCTGAGGTGGTCAATACCACCTCATGGTGACCAGTCCTTTGGTCGTTTTGGTTATGATGCCTCTTAGCCTTTTATTATTATGATTCCCAGAAATCAGAAAACTCCGAGTCACACTGAAATGGTGACATAGCCACATCTGGAGTGGCAGAGAGACAGATATGTTTTATTGTCCCTCCCTCTAACTTTCTATTTATCAGCAATGAAGATAGACCTGCACCCTGTTTTAGCATTTGGTGATTAGAATTATATAGTCCTTTTAAAAATTAAATGAAAAAAGGCCTTTGTTGTAAATAATTCTCCCATATCCATTACTGATTTTTTCCTAAACTAAATTGACTCATGATATATGAGAGAAATGTCCAATCTCTGAACCAGCCAATGAGGTTCAGATGATGATTATCAAATAATTCAGTGTTTAACAGAAAAGGTGGCACAAGCCAGATGTGTCCAGAATATTTCTTTTGTTTTATTTTTCTTTTCCTAATTAGTTTCATGCAAAACACACAGGGGACAAACATGATTTCAAGTGACATCAGCTGGCAAGCAAATGTGCTTTCCTTAACCTACTCTGACATTTATTTTCATTTATCTAAGTGTTAAATAAGTGTAAAATTTTATAAAATGTACAAAATTGTAAGGGCGCCTGGCCAGAGTGGCTTAGTGCGTTGAATGTCAGTGTTTGCAACAAAAGGTTGCCAGTCTAGTTCCTGGTCAGGGCATATACCTAGGTTGCAGAGTTTCACATTAATTTTAAAGATAGCCTTTTTATTCTCTGGGTAACGGACAAGTCTGGCTCCCTGCTCCCCACTACCTGCAGTGCTCACCATTCATGAAGACCTGACTGTACCTCTGCCAGTGGCACCTCATTCTGCAGAACTTATGAGCTCATGAGGCCTGATGCAGGAAGTGAAAGATAAGCCTGTCGGAGACAGCTTTTGCTTAGACTGGATACTAAGGATGCTTACTCAAGCTTGAGATACATTTCCATGTTCCACTTTTTTCTTTTACTTTTGAGGCTTCTTATGGTCCATCGCAATGTGTGACTAAGTTCTGCACTGTCTCCAGGTGTGATAAGTATTTTCTACATTTCCATCTATTATCTCCACAATGAAGTCTAGCACATCCATCTCTAGGCCACAATCCTTCATGAATTATTATCAGAGCTGTCTTCACAAAGGTTCTCATGCCAATTTATCACCTGGATTGTAACTTACTTAATATTTTTCTTTAAGTTGATTTACTCTTTATATATCTCTCTATACATGCCTATACCTATATGCATATCTATAACTATGTCTATATATCTATCTGTCTATAAAGCATTATATCATTAAGAGAACTAGAAAAGCCAGTGTTACTTACAGTAACTACTTAGCACTATTTGAGTTTTTGTGAGGCACCAGATAGCCGCCAAGTTCTATTGATTTGTTCAAAATCAACTTAAATTTGGTCTTATTTCTCTTTCCCTGCTGCCAAAGGACTAGATTTGGCAACAGTCTATTTCAACTTTGTCCAGCTACATCTAACAATGTGAACCACATTTTATTATTCTGGGGTGCACTGCACTTTTTTTACGTTTTTATATCTCTGAAGCTAGCAGGCACATTTCAGTTGGCGATGATTGTAGGAGTGATTGGCAGCGTTTTCTCCTTGCTAGTGGCACAGGTGAAAAGTGAGATCATTGGCATCTGCTCCGTTTCCCTCTGCCTGGAGTTGTCCTTCCTACCTGTCCAGCCTTCTTCCTTTTTAAGGTGAAACTCAGGAACTCCTCTGTTTAGGAAACTTTCTCAGGCTTTGCTTCCCCTAACTGATACAGATATGTCCCTCTCTGTATTTCCATAATATTAGCACATGTCTCTATTATTATCATTCCACATTTTATTGTAATGTCACTGTGGGGATCTGTGTCACCCATAAGACTGCCCCTTTGCAGAGAGTTGTGGTAATATACTCAGTACAGCTACCATACTCCGCTAATTAGGGAGCACAGACTGTAGTCACAGCTGTGGCCTTGGATAAGTTAACTTCCCTTAGGGTCATTGGGGATTTAAGTTAGTTAATGCATGTGAGAGCATAAGAGTGTCCGATATACACCCAACACTATACAAGCAATAGTCTTTAATAATATCTTTCTATTTCCAAGGTCAGTGAGTCATACCCACAAATATTTACTGAGCACTACTTATTGCAAGTGTGCTCTTGATGAGACTCCTTCATCTCCTCCATTCAAACCCAAGCAGCCCAAACACAGAGTTCTTAAGTATGGACCTCACTCCATCTGATAACAGCACCGCTGTTACTTTTGGCTTCTCGAGAAAGTTCTTCAACAAGCTCTCACACAGGAGCCCACAAAGGACAGTTCATTGTAAACCTCATCACTTGCCAAAAATGCGGATGGCAGGCCAGGCTGCCCTATTCAGATCACACTCAGAAAGCACAGAAACCCAAGCTGTTGCCTGATATTCAACCAAACAGTGTTTAGATCCCATACTGGGCTTGTGTTCTCACCATGAGGTCTGTCCATTTGTGAGCAGTTCTCCTTCCAGGAAGCCAACATGACGCAAGGTCCTGAAGAAAGCACAGCGAGGGCGTGTTCACACCTTTGGCATTTCTTTTGAAGAAGGCCAGTTAAATTTTTTATTTATTTTACAGATAAAATGCCTAAAGCACTGAGAAGTGGTAGCTGTACTGAGTATAACACCATAACTCTCTGCAAAGGGGCGGTCTTGTGGATGACACAGATCCCCACAGTGACATTATAATTATATAATGTCACGTTATAACTCAGATTGAATTGTCTTAGTTTTTTTAAGCCAATCACTAAAGGGGGAGCAGGATCCACTGTTGGCTTCATAAAATTGTGAGTCTAAGAAAAGTCTCTGCTTTAAAGAAACATGAAGTAAAGACTAGACTTGGGCCAGCTTTGCCTAATGTACGAACAGTTGTTCACATTGTTTAAAAATAGCTCAATTATTGTATGATTAAAAATACCCTATATATGGATGGATGATAGATAATAGGTGCATAGAGGTATGAATGGATGCATAGATAGATGTTAGATAGATGATGGATAGATGATACAATGGATGATAGATATATGAATGGAGAATGGATGGGGAAAGAGACACACAGAGAGTGAAAGAGTGAGAGAGAGAAATCAAGGCCAGCATTACCTGCCATTGAATACTGAATGTGAGCCAATCATGATACTGTACAAAGAGCCTTGTGTTTGCCCTCTGAGATTACTGCTTCCGTGTGTGATCTTGAACCAGCCCCTTTTCTTGAGCTTACATTGCTTTATATGTCAAACTAGAGGCCCAGTGCACAAAATTCATGCATTGGGGAGGGGGGGGTCCCCTCAGCCCAGCCTGCGTCCTCTTCAATCCAGAGCCTTTCAGGGGATGTTCAATTGCTGGTTTAGTCCCAATCCTAGGGAACCCTCTCACAATCCAGTACCACTGGCTCCTAACTGCTCACCTGCCTGCCTGCCAGATCACTCCTAACTGCCCCACCCCCCACTAGTCTAGTCACCCCCCAATTTCCCCCCCTGCTGCCTGGTCACCCCCAACTGCCCCCCTGCCAGCCTTGTCACCCCTCACTGCCCCCCCTCTGCCAGCCTGATAGCCCTTTCCACCTGGTTGACCCTCCTTCCCCGCCACTGCAGGCCTGGTTGCCTCATGCAGCCTGCTGCTCAGTCGTTTGATCACCCCTCTCTCAGCCCCCCTGCTGGCCTGGTTGTCCTACACAGCCTGTACAGTAATCTATTCGGTTGTGATGGTCACTTATTATTAGATATTTACACATATGTATTAGTGTATGTGTGTATCTTTATACACACATATGATTTAATATCTATATTTCTTGTTCATATATGATACCAGAGGCCTATAATCCTATCTAATAAAAGTGTAATATGCAAATTGACTGTCAGTCCAACACACAAGATGGCCACCCTCATGTGGTCAAAGATGGTTGCCCCCATATGGACACAAGATGGCCACCACAAGATGGCCAGCAGGAAAGGGCAGATGTTGGCAATCAGGCCAGCAGGGAAGAGCAATTGAGGGGGAGGGAGGACCCAGGCCTGTAAGGTAGGGCAGTTAGGGGTGACCAGGCATGCAGGAGAGGGCAATTAGGGGCAACTAGGCTGGCAAAGGAGGGCAGTTAGGGGTGAACAAGCTGGCAGAGCAGGGCAGTTAGAGGTGACCAGGCCAGCAGGGGAGGGCAATTAGGAGCAATTGGGCTGGCAGGGGAGCAATTAGGCACCGATTAGGCTGGCAAAGGAGTGTTTAGGATGATTAGGCTGGCAGGTAGAAGCGGTTAGGGGCAATCAGGCAGGCAGGCAGGCAAGTAGTTGAGAGCCAGCAGTCCTGAATTGTGAGAAGGATGTCCAACTGCCCATTTAGGCCTGATCCCACTGAGCAGTTGGACATCCCTCAAGGGCTCCCAGACTGGAGAAGGTACAGGATGGGCTGAGGGACACATACACTCCTTCCCCAACCCCATGCATGAATTTCATGCACCGGGCCTCTAGTCTATAATAATGTTTAGTAAAAATTGTAACATTACATTTAAGTGAAATTATACCCCAGTACACATTTGTACATATTTGATTTATCTAGGTTGTAAGGCTGGTGTGTGGAAAAATATCTATACAAGATTGTATATAAAATCAATTTTACATATAAAATATGTATATAATAGATAATGTATAAAGTAGATTATTTTAATAGTCACACAGTCACTTGAGCAGCATGGAATTGATGGTGGGAAACTGCAGAGCTCAGCTCTCTCGAGCCAGGACCTGTGCACCCTCTGGCTCAGGTTCAGGCTTAAGCTCTGCTCCCAGCCTATGGAATTCATTGTTCCACCTCTGTCTAAAGTGGAGCGACATGATTCATTCTCTTCTTTTGATCTTGCCCATTTAGCTCTCACTTCCTCTCCCCTGAATCAGGCAGCACTCTACACGCTGTGTCGCCCATTCCAGGTGAAATCTCCCTGGCGCTCAAGCTCTTCACAGATGTTTTTCTCCTGTGCCTGACTAAAACATGACCTTCTCATGACTGCTTATAGAAAGCTGCAACTCACTCCCCTTTCGTGCACCTCTGGGTCAAAGCTAGGGCTGGCCTTTCTTCTCAGAGCTGCTTCTAGAATTAAAGATGTTTTCCAATTTCAAGTCCATCTCAGCTTCTTCAAGATTCATGGCAAGTATCTGGGTCTACTTTTGCTGCTGATCTTCACCTTGTCATTTAATAATAATTGTGTAATGTGATGTTGAACACACAGAGCTCCTGGGTATTAAAAACACAAACGTTTTTATACCTCATTGTCTCTCTGTAATTTATTCAACATGCAAAGTTATTTTCCTTCTTCTGCAAAACACACAAAACCTTATCTAGGCCCATACATTTTCTCATCACTCCAGAAATCACTAAATGTCCAGGCATGACCTCCATTCAAAAGCTAGACTATTTTGTCTGATATAATGTACAGAGCTATCACCTTCCTCATTCATACTGACACTCTTCTACTCAGCCCCTTCCCAGCTTGCTATGGAAGGCAGCCTGCCTAAAAAGAGGTGCGTAGAGACCACCTTCCCACTAGACTTGTCCTGCATATTCTGCTTGTCCTGTAGCCCCTCCAGTCTGGCACCCCCACTCCTGCTCCTGTCTGCCCAGGCGCCTTGACCCATCCTGTCAGTCTGCCTGGACAGGGCCTAATATACTCTCTGGTGGGATTACATGTGGTCCATGAAAAATGACAACCCTGTTTTTGCCCTGACCAACTCCAGAATCCAGGCTGACCCATTGCAGAAATCTCTCTTTGGGCTTATCTATCAGCTGTTAGCCTCTAGATTTCTCAGAAAGAAGTGAGACTCTCATACATTCTCTCTCTCATACCCCAGGGATCACATATAGAGTTCTCCAGGGAGTTCTATGGAGGCCATCTCCTCCCCTCTATAGGGACTCAGGGAAGGACTTCAAACATCACTTTCTCCAGGAAAGCTGCTTTGACAAATACCTCTCCTGATAGCTGACAACTGCAGCTTTTATTTTTCCATAGTAGAGCCATCAACATATTCTGATTTTGGTGGTTCTGTGTTTTTTTAAGATATTTAATTTGATAACTTACCCTCACTCAGGCTCTTCACTTTAGAATCTAGTATCTGTTGTCTTAGGTAGACTGAGCAAATTTTGACAGCATTTATCATGTGCCATTATTCTCATATCATGGTCCAGCAATTCTAGGAGGATGGCATATGATCATTCCCATTCACAGATGAGAACAATGAGGTGTAGGGAGAAGTTGGGTGAATTGTCTGAGGTCACAGAGTAAGAGTCAGAGCCAGAGTTTAAAACATGCATTTTGGACTTTGGAGCTCAGGTTACTATTAAACTACTCTCTGCTATTTCTCAAATGTATTGACTCTGCTATGGAAGTCATCCCCACACCCTAGGCTGCCTGCATGGCTTCGGCTTCCGTGGTAACAACCTATCTAGCCTTAGTTATGGTGACCCCAACTTCAACGCTGTGTGGCCACCTCCTTCTCTCCTTACAACTCTCTGCTTCAGTTGTTGTCACAACCCTGTTCCTCTGGAAATACTATCCAGACCTCCAGTCTCTAGATGCATCTAATTATTTTGTTTCTGTTAGTTTCCTTTCTGTACTTTTCTTCTCCCAAACAAATTCTTTCCGATCTTGCATAACCAAATTTCTTGAAAGAGGTGATTGTTGTATTTTCTCTACTTTATTATCATTCCATCTATAGAAACATGACTCAGCTTCCACTTTCTCTACTTCTAGTAGCTACTACTGTAAATAGCATTTCTTATATCTCAATTAATACATCATCCCATCAGGGAAGCCTCTGCTGAAGGAGTCCTGCACTCACCCCATTCACAACATTTTTTCTTACACATGGTAAATTTCTTGAGAGCAGAAGTGGTATGTGTAGTAAGGAGTTCCCTTCACGTAGCAGAGAATTTGACAAACCAGAGGTTCTTCCAAATACTTGGATGTTTCTTTTTTGTTGGTAGTGGTTTTTTTATTGATTTACATATGGCATACAACATTATGTAACTTTAATGTATACAGTTTATTGAGTTAATAAATTTATATTGCAATGGATTACCATACCATGGTGGTAGTGTTAGCTAACATCGCTATCATGTCACAAGTATTATTCTTTTAGTGTTGGGAACAATCACTATTTTGTCTCTTAGCAAGTTGAATGTTTGTTATAGCTCAGTCTTGTTGTCTGTAATCACTGCACTGTATGTTAGCTGTCCAGGAGTTATTTATCTACTGGTCACAGGTATGTGCTCTTAACACCTTTCCTGTTTTCCCAGGCCCCTCCCCCAACTCTGGCAACCACCATTTTACTCTCTACTTTTATGAGTTAGTGTTTTTAGATAATACATATAAGAGCTATCTTACTCTATGTATCTTTCTCTGACTTATTTCACTTAGCTTAATGTCCTTAAGGTCCATCATGCTGTTGCAATGGCAACATATCTTTCTTTATTGGGCTTTAATAGTGACAGACATACACACACACACACACACACACACACACACACTAATAAAAGAGAAACATGCAAATTGACCATCACTCCATTATGCCCACCAGTCAATCAGAGCAAGTATGCAAATTAACCCATCTAAAATGGCGGCCACCACAGAGCTGGAGCAAGCAGAAGACTTGGGTAGCCCCGGGTGATGGAGGAAGCCAAGATTCCCACCCCACCACAGCCAGGTCTGGCCTCCATTCAAGGCTACAAAGTTTCAATTATAGAAGATAAATAAATCCCAGATACCTACTTCCAGCCAGCCTTGGCCTATGCTTGGTTTTCTGGGGGGCATGGTCAGCCTGCAAACCACCACAGGCCCCTCGCCCAGGCCACCCCATACCCCAAGGGAACTCCCACCCTGATCTGGACACCCTTCAGGGCAAACCAGCTGGCCCCCACCCATGGACCAGGCCTCTATCCTATCTAATAAAAGAGTAATATGCAGATTGACCATCACTCCAAAACACAAGATGACTGCCCCCATGTAGTCAAAGATGGGTGCCCCCATGTGGACACAAGATGGTTGCCACAAGATGTTCAGGAGGGGAGGGCAATTAGGAGGGACAAGGCCTACAGGGGAGGGCAGATGCGGGAGGGACCAGATCAGCAGGGGAAAACAGTTAGGGGTGACAAGGCCTTCAGAGGAGGGAAGTTAGGGGTGAGCAGGTCGGTAGGGGAGGGCAGGTAGGAGCAATTGGGCTGACAGGGGAGCAGTTAGGCATCAATCAGGCTAGCAGGGGAGTGGTTAGGGGATGACCAGGCCACAGAAAGTAGTGGTTAGGGGCAATCAGGAAGTCAAGCAGGTGAGCAGTTGGGAACCAGCAGTCCTGGCTTGTGAGAGGGATGTCTGACTAGGATCGGGCCTAAACAGGCAGTAGGACATCCCTCTAGGGGTCCCAGATTGGAAAAGGTACAGGCTGGGCTGAGGGACACATAAATATATATACACACACATATATATAAAATACTATGTATATGTATATGTATATCTATATTTATATCTATAGCTATATATTTATATACACCTACACCTATATATATCTCATATCTTCTTTATCCATTCATCAACTAATGGGCATTTCATTTGTCTCCATATTTTCATTATTATGAATAATGCTGCAATGGAGAACAGTATGAAGTTTCCGCAAATAATTAAAGCTAGAACTATCATATGATCCAGCAATTCCACTTCTGAATGTATATCTGAAGGAAATAAATGCAGGTTACAAAGACACATATGCATTCCCATGTTTACTGCAGCATTTTTTACAACAGTCAACTAATTATTGAGTGGCTAGAAGAATTGGCAATAGAGGGATCCAACTGGATTGACAAAAAAACTGACCAAGGGACAGGTAAAGATTCTGAGAAGGCAGCTTTGTAGCATAATCCAGATGGAAGGAAATATAGGGAACCTGGCCCGGAGGCATGACTGGGAGCCTTGCAGGAAGGAATCAGGGGTGAAAAACTAGCTAGCAGTTCTCAGGGGCATTTTTACTCTCCAGAGGGTGAAGGAAACCCAAAGAAATGCCTTATGTTATTATTCATGAAAAGATCTGAATGGCCAAGTGGGAACATTTGTTAGGAAAAAATTGAAAAGACGAGTTTAAAAGCTAAGACAGTCTGGAGACTATTTTAGAATAGCTGCTGAGAGTCCAGGATAAATGCATGCCAAGGAAGCAAAGGACCTGGCACTTTAG
The DNA here is from genome assembly GCA_004026805.1 of Lasiurus borealis. NCBI lineage: Eukaryota > Metazoa > Chordata > Mammalia > Chiroptera > Vespertilionidae > Lasiurus > Lasiurus borealis. The sequence continues at coordinate 38,140 of PVJN01003229.1, forward strand.
AGAAAATAACAAAAGCACACATACAACTCTTCATGGTCAGCTGGCAAAATAAAATAGGGTTTTCTCCTGCCATTTTTCAAAAATGGAAAGACAGGCTAAGTGAGGAAAACAGGAAGGCCCACATTAGAAATTAGACATGTTCCCCTCACCCCTCAAGAATTTAAGACAGTATTGGTAAGGGACTCCAAGACTAAAAATAATAGACTCTTTATATTCACAAAAAGGGTGAGGTCAGCTAGCAGCTCGGGGCTGGTTAAATGAACAGTGTGCAAATATAAAACTCATAAACTACAGCCAACAGCAGCAACATAACAGAAAATGTTTAGTGACTACAAGCCATACACAAGGCATAGCACCAATTATTTTATGTACATGACCTCGTTTAATCCCCATCACTTCCTGCTATTAATCCCATTTTGCTGATGAGGAAACTGGGCTACAGATAGCTTAAGTCTTTTCCTAAAGTCTGATAAGTTTAATAGCTCGGAGTTAAGAGTCTTCATATTCTGTGCCTTAGACTTTACTAGCAGATTACCAAATAGATCAGAGGCTTTAGATCAATTACAGTACTGAAAAAATATAGGGTGAAACTGTCAAACCAGGTATAAATACAGTCAGCAAAGTCCATATGGAACCTACACCGGGGGACATTGAAAACGTGCTATATTACTGACTGGAGAGGTGAATAGTGTGATCTTCTCCACCCCAAACCACCCCCACCCCCAAACTCACCCAGTGGGAGCTACTGAGCACTAGTTTAGATTTCATGCCAGATAAGACAGTGCCACCAATGGTAGTGGGCATTTAACAAAATATCATCTAGCCTAATAGAAGCCACACTGTGGTCTGTGGAAAGGAATGAATGCATGTCTGTCTCATTTACTCCAACAAGCTCCCTATTTTAATTTGCCCTTCAAAGGGTTAAAGAAAACAAATGGCTTTGATAGATTTTTGACATTATTTATTTTGACATTATTTGAGACCTTGCCTTGTTCCCATGGAGCTTAGGATGGTTGAATAAAACACAAGTTAAATTAAAAGAGAAAGCAAGAAAAGAAAGGCAAGAATAGGCACAAACACTGTGGCTGAAAATTGGACCAAATCCTTGTTACAATGCTTTCAACTTAGATTCTAAGTTTTGTAACATTTCAGGCACGCGCACATGTGTACACACACACACACACACACACAAACACACACTAATATTTTCAGTTATATACTTTAATTTACAGTTTCAAAGAGATGAAAGCAAATCAATTACTGAGGATAATATACTTTTTATTCTGGGGGTTGTCAGAGAGAGGACCCTAATAACTTCTCATCGTTAACTATGATGAATATGAGGTTGAGTTTTAAAAAGTAATTTCTTACATTTATTCCCAATATTGATGGAGATCATCAAAACAATGTGGTGTACAAAAATCCCACAGGAGACAAGGGGATGGCTCCAATGACTTTGGAACCATTTCCTCCCCAAAACTTATTTATTTCTTTGAGTTATTAAAGGATTTTAGTGGCTTAAGTGTTACTTAGCAGACAAGATTAGTGCTAAATCGACAGGTCTCTGAAAGAAGAAGCACTGATGTCTCTCCCAGGAATAAAAACTGTCCTAAGTGATCTGGAGGAAAGTATTTAAGGTAACGTTTTTAGGAGTGATGTTGGTGCTAAGTTATCTGAGGTTGCTATTCATTTATTCATTCACAGTGTTATTTTCCAGAAAACACAGTAGGGGGTTTTGGGGTTACATTAATCTTCATCCTCATGGAAATTCCATTTTGCTGATAAACCACAGGACTCTTTCATAAAACTGGACAAGAAAGAGAAATACTGTCAGATGCTTTTAATGAAACATGCAGGGTGGCTGCACTTTGTGAGGGGGATGCATTCCTGAAAACCTAGCATTTTCCAGACAAATTTTCCCTGAGGAACAAATGTAAAAGTGGAGAGGAGGAAGAAATTAAATTGAGGACCATATATATACTCTTTCAACTATTATTACAGATTTTTGTTTAAGACTGTGTTTTATTTCCTCAGCAATGTCTCTAATGTTTCTCTTAGTACTCTTTCCAAAATTAACAACATGGCATATTTTGGTAGTTTGACCTACTTCATAGTGTTTTATCACATCTAACATGTTTCCTAAAGTTAGCAATTTCCAGGTTCAATTTTCAGCTGCAACTATACTATATAACATAGTGAATGTTTGTGTAATATAGATACTTTTTTTAGGATTGCATTAATAATAATAATGCATATTAGATAATAAATTATAATAATTATACATATTGGTTACCAAACATAATGGTTACCAAAATTGCTCAGTACTGATATATGTTAATTGATACATGCCTCAGGAACTACTGACAAATAGTGGATTTCTTTTTACCAGTCAAAGTGACACTGTTATGTGACAATGGCATAAAACTTCTTACTGCTGAGTCATGTCAGTCAGTTTTAACATTTTGCAATATTAAAAATATTGAGATCTGTACAGTTTATTTTTGCATAAAGCATGATGTTAAGTAATATTTTGGACTCACTCTTTCAGATTTGCCTATTCAAATCCATATCCAATGTGACTGCCTTCTTGGAACCTGGCAGGCTTGACTCCCAGCTCCCTACTGAAATCTCTGTGTAAGAGTATTGCATCTGTAAGCCTTCCAACCAGGGTCAATGATTAGGAAACTAGAATGTGGATAAAGCAAAGAAAACAGGTCTCAGGAATGAACTGCAAAATAGTTGGTCCTTCATCTCAGTAAAAATCAGGCTTTTTATTTATTTACCTTAGATTTTATAGGAATTGCTGTAGAATAAATATATATATTTTTGAATCTGTAAATATTTCTCTCTTTTCCCCATTGAGCACCAAAAGTGGTCCAGTTCCTGAGTAGGGTCAACTAGGGATTGAGAAAATGAAAGAGACAGACACAGAGATAGAAGGAAAAAATTGGGGCTGGGTGGGACCATTGTCCTCTGATGTGGACAGGGACAGTAAGCCCAAGCTAATATAGTGTGTTTATTTTATACAGAAAAAAACAAACAAACAGGAAGTTTTATTAAAAATCAACACAAAGGAGATTATGTGCATTCCTAGGTGGGCCTGAGTCGTATTCATTCTTGGTTCTTGGCTGGATTTAAATACCAAAATCCACCCCCTGGCACCTGGGCTGAAGGTCAAGCTGACAATACTCCTGCCTTTTGGCAAAGTGTGTTTCCAAGACATGGCTTTGCCAATGCCACTGGATTCAGCTGACAATAATTAAAGAAATGCCCATGTGCCTTCTCAGGCACTCGCTACAGGAATCCCTTTGAATTTTGCCTAAAGCATCATTACTTCCAAATTAGTAGGGTTCCAATGAGGTTTTCCTGTTACCATAAACTAAGCAGAACAATGCCCACGATCAACCTCCCTATCTGGTCCAGGACTGCAGAGAGAAAATCCACCCAACTAAGTAATATGTGCATGTCTTGCAGGTGAGAGAGAACTAATCAAGCTATTAGAACTAGGGGCCTTATGTGTTTGTATTTATTTATTTACTTTAAGTATATTTGCATTGATTTCAGAGAGAGGGAGAGAGAGATAGAAACATGGATGAGAGAAAAACATTGATCTGCTGCCTCTTGTATTCCCCTTATTTAGGACCAGGCCCACAATTGGGGCTTGTGCCCTGAATGGGAATAGAACCAGTAATCTTCTGGTGCATGGAACAGTGCTCAACCAACTGAGCCACACTGGTCTGGCTTTTGAAAAAAATGTTGTGGCATGAGTTGCAATGTCTCATCTTGCATTTCTAATTTTATTTATTGGAGTCTTCTCTCTTTTTGCCATAATTAGTCCAGCTAAAGTTTGTCAATTTTGTTTATCCTTTTGAAAAAAGAGTCTTAGTTTCATTATTCTTCTATTAATTTTTCTATTTTGCTTATTTCTTTTTTTCATTATTTCTTTTCCTCCTGTGATTATACGTCAACAAGTTGAATAACGTAGAAAACATGGATAAGTGCTTAGAAACATATACTCTACCAAAACTGAATCATGAGAATAAATATCTGAACATATCTATAACTGGTAGAATGATTAAATCAGTAATCAAACACTTCCCAACAAAGGACCAGATGGCTTCACTGGCAAATTCTACCAAACATTAAAGAAGAATTAGCACCCATCCTTTTCAAGTTTTTCAAAAAATTGAAGAGTAGGAAAAACTACTCTTCAATTTTTTGAAAAACTTCCTAACTCATTTTAAGAGGTCAGCATTACCCTGATAACAAAGTCAGAAGAAAATACTACAAGAAAATAAAACTATAGACCAACATTCCTAATGACTAGAGATGCAAAAATCATCAACAAAATACTAACAGACTTAGTTCAACAGCACATTAAAAGAATTATGCTTCATGACTGAGATTTATCTTTGGATTCAAGAATATCTTGATATATGAAAATTAATCAATGTGATACAACAAATTAATAGAACAAAAGATCACATTTCAATAGATACAGAAAACCTATTTGACAAAATTCAATATCATTGCATCATAAAACTGCCAACAAACTCAGAATAGAAGAAATACTTTAATGTAATAAAGGCCATATATAAAAATACCCAGTTAAAATTATATTAAATGGTGAAAAATTGAAAGCTTTTCTTCTAAGATCAGAAACAAGAAAAAGATATCTACTTTTACCACTTCTATTCAATCTAATATTAGAAGATCTAACCAGAGATATTAGGCCAGAAAAAAAAAAGCATTCAAATTCAAAAAGGAAAAGTAAAATTATTTTTGTTTGTAGATGATCCATAATCTTCAAAGTAGAAAAACCTAAGAGTTCACAAAAATATTTTTAAAAGTAATCCCTAAATTCAGTAAAGTTGTAACATACAAACTTGGTTTAATTTCTATATACTAATACCAAATAGTCTAAAACATTGTAATCCCAATTACAACAGCATAAAAATAAAATATTTAGGAATAAATATAACCAAGCAGACAAAATATTTGTCACTAAAAACTATAAAATATTGTTTAAAAACATTAAAAAGAATACAAAAAAAGAAAATTATTCTATATTTAGAAATTGAAAGACTTAATATTGTTTAAATGTCCATATTACCAAAAGAAATATGCAGACTCAATGCAATCCTTAGCAAAATTCCAAATGGCATTTTTACATAAACATAAAAGTAATCCTAAAATTCATATGAATCACAAAGAATTCATAATGGCCAAAAATATTTTAGAAAAAAAATAAAACAAGAAAAAACAAAGTTAGAAGCCTCATACTTCCTAAGTTCAAAACAAGAAATTGAACATGTTGGAGAGACCAGATATAAAACCATGGAATGGAAATGAGCAAACAAAAAAAAATGGGAGAAAACATTTCAAAATCATATTCCTGATAAGAAGTTATTATCCAAAATACCTAAAGAATATCTACAACCCAACAACAACAACAAAACAACAAATTATCTGGTTAAAAAATAAGCCAAGAACCCGAGTAGACATTTCTTCAAAGAATACCAGGTATATGAAAAGATGTTCAAAACCGCTAATCATCAGGAAAATGCAAGTCAAAACTACAGCGAAATATTACCTCACATCTGTCAGGATAACCATTATTTAAAAAATCAGAAAATAATAAGTATTGGCAAAGATATGGAGAAACTGAGACCATCATGAACTGTTGGTGGCAATAAAGAATGTACAGCTACTGATGGAAAGCAATAAGACGGTTCACTAAAAAATCAAACTATCGTATTGCCAGGGCTGACCAGCAGACCCTGAGTGATGAATGAATGATTATCTGACACACATTTCTATGAAAGAGACTAAGAGGCTGCTTGGCTAGAGAAACCAAACAGCCCTATTTATTTGTCTTCTTAGACTTTTATTGTAACAACAGCTTGAACTAAAATTAACTATTGGATACTATTAGCAGGGTAAGCATCCTTGAGAAGACACATGTACCTGCAATGTCCTTTAAGCAAGGACATCTAAAGACTAAGTATAAAGATTCCAATTGACACCCTGGGGCTTGCATGTACACAGACTTGTTTGGAAAAATCAAGTCAACTCTCCTTCAGCCAACTCCCCCTGGAGGTTCTGACCTTTCTGAGTTTCCTCCTTACAGATTTTCCAACCAAGTCCTGTGCTTCCACACACCATATGATCGAGCAATTCCACTCCTGTGTATTTATCCAAAAGAATGGAAATCACTATCTTAAACAGATATTTACATTTCCATGTCCCTTGCAACATTATTCACAATAGCCATGAGATAGAAACAGCCTAAAGTGTATGCTAATGAATGAATGGATAAAGAAAAATAAGCCAGAAGAGAAAGATAAGTATCACATGATCTCATTCATATGTAGAATCCAATGAACAAAATAAACTATTAACAAAATAGATCCAGAGACATATAAGCTTGGAACAGACTTTCAAATCTCAGAGAGAAGTCAGGGGAGGGTGGGAAGAGATCAACCAAATAACTTGTGTGCATATATGCATAACCCAGTGGTTGGCAAATTCATTAGTCAATAGAGTCAAATATCAACAGTACAATGATTGAAATTTCTTTTGACAGCCAAATTTTTTAAACTTAAAATTTTTCTAATGCCACTTCTTCAAAATAGACTTACCCAGGCCATGGTATTTTTTGGAAGAGCCACACTCAAGAGGCCAAAGAGCCATATGTGGCTCATGAGCCACAGTTTGCCAACCACTGGCATAGCCCATAGGATGGGGTGTGGGGGTGAGGCAGGCTAGAAGGAGTTAATGGGGGGAAAAATGAGATATGTAATACTTTCAACAATAAAGATTTAAAATAAATTAAAGAAAATGTGATATATATATATATGTGACATATGTAATACTTTCAACAATAAAGATTTAAAATAAAGATAATGTGATATATATATATAGTGGAACATTATTTAGCCATAAAAGAAGGCAATCCTATCATATGGTACAGCATAGATCAGTGGTTCTCAACCTTTTTAATGCCACAACCCTTTAATACAGTTCCTCATATTGTGGTGATCCCCAACCATAAAATTATTTTCATTGCTACTTCATAACTGTAATTTTGCTACTGTTAATGAATCATAATTTAAATATCTGTTTTCCAATGGTCTTAGGTTTTACAGCAGTGGCTCTCAACCTGTGGGCTATATTCTGCTAAGTGAAATAAGCCAATCTCAGAATGATAAATACTGCATCACTCCAATATCCCTCCACTAATAAGAGGTATCTTTAGTAGCCAAACTCATGAAAGCAGAGAGTAGAATGGGTGTTGCAATAGGTATATAACATTTCAATTATATAGGATAACATTTTCCAGAGTTGTTCTCTCGGACATTATGCTCACAGTTAGTAATACTGGATTGTACACCTAAACACTTACTACAAGGGTAGCTATCTCATGTTATGTGCTTTTTACTACACATATATTTTTAAAAAAAATGAGCAAAGGGGGAAAAAAAACTAGGAGCTCTAAACTCTCAAATAACTTTTCGTACAAAAAAAAGAGGGATTCAATATCTCTAGGCACAGAATGCATAGATCTCCCCAAATTTAAGAACAATTTGGTCCACATTCTACATTCTCCTCCAACTATTGCTATTCAGGCCCAGACAGCGTCTGGACACCACAATCAAGGTGGGGGCAGAGGGATGAGGGGACTCAGGCCAGAATGGTGTGTGTGGCTCTGACTGCTGGTCATGTGCTCTCTCCGCCACTTCATTGTGGTTCTGCTGGCAGGGAGTATGGGCTGGTTGCCCAGGAAGCAATGGCAGATTAGATTCCACTCTTTTTACCCATCAGCTACTTGGAGAGTTACTCCATTTTCCATATTTAAATTGAGGAGACTTGCATCCATTTATTCTTCCTTTGAGAAGGAACTGATGTCCATAGGACATTTATTTTTAAAAATGCCTTTTGTTTAAAAATTGAGATATAGTTCACATATAACATTGTATAGTTTAGATATACACAATGATTTGATATGTGTATATATTGCAAAATGATTACCACAATAAGTTTAGTGAACATATATCACCTCACTTTTAACAATTTTGAAATGTACATACAATACAACGTTGTTAAATACCATAATTTTTGGTGTATAAATTCCCCTCCACCCCCTACTTTTCCAATCCAAAATTAAGAAATCAATATTTTATACATAAAACAGAACACATTTTTATTTAGTAATTACTGTAGGTATCTTACCTAATAATAGAGAAACATCTAAATTGACCATACCTTTGCTATACCCACAGTCAATCAGAGTGAGTATGCAAATTAACCCAACAAAGATGGTGGTTAATTTGATTTGCATACATACCTGGTCCCAGGAACCTCCTCCGCACCCAGGTCACTCCCAGCTGGCCATCGGAGAAGTGGGGAGAGGGTCCCATTTCTCAAGCCTAAAGCCTAGGGCGGAAGCTTTAGGCTTGGGAAGGGGCAGAGCCTGTGAAGAGGAAAAAATCAATAGAAACAATGAGGATAAAAAGAAAATTAAAGAAAGAAATGTCATATCCTCTGAAAGACACATCTTGAAAATGCCTAAAGAAAGCTGTCATTTTTTTCACAGTGAAGGGACTGGAGTTCATGTTGATGAAAATACCTTGGTGGCTGCAGCAGCGGGGTGATGGGGCTGGCGCTTTCCCCTGATCAGCCTGGTTGCCTCCCGCAAAGGGAGGCCAGACTGTGGCCTCGGTCTGCTGGAATGGGGAGTGGGTCTAAGGCATCAGTAGGACATCCTCTGAGGGCTCCCAGTATATGAAAGGGGCAAGCTGGACTGAGGGAATTTTGTGTACCAGGCCCCTACTGTTTACATACAGTACAATGATATTATGCAGCATATCACTTTATTTAGCCTCTGTTGCATCACTGCTCTCTGCTTTATCACTATTAGTTCTAGACATATCAATTTCTTCAACTTCTATTGTATCACTGTAGTCTTCTGAGTCACTGTCTATATATGTGAGATCATCCTCATAAATTGGCGGCATTTTCTGAGCTAACTTTGTTCGTGTTCTCATGGCCAATCCTTCTCTCCTTGTGAAACAGAATCACCATTTTTCCTTTCCTGTACAATCAACAATGTTCATTTCTCTTGCAAACATTCTTATTTGACATTGGATAAGCTTATTGACACATATAAGCTACTCTGGTGCTGCTCTATAATCCAAATCTTAAGCCTCTGCTCCAAGTTTGCCCCATTTGCTAGTTTTCCTCTTAAGGCCTTCTCCTTTTTTTGGCATCTTAAGGCGTTGCTCTTCCTATTTTCTTCACTGTTTTATCTTACTTAGTGGGAGGAGGTCCAAATTGTCTCTCTGCAGCTCTGTTTCCATGCCCTTTTGTAGAGCTGATTATATTCAGTTTGAAATTTTCATGATAAGACAATGGCTTACCAGTATTTATCTTTTTATTTTTTGACATCTTTATGGGCTCAGAACACTCTGGTCCCTGTTGCATCTGCCGACTCTCCACCTCTACCTCTAATTATGGCATCAGCTGATGTCAGTAACAATAAGGCTCATGATTGGAGGAAGCCTGTTTGACACGGTATGGGCAGCTATGCATCCGCACAGCTTTCTCCTTGGCTAACTTCTGTGTATAAGATGCCCCTCGATTTTCAGTGTAACGATTTTAGAAAAAAATAGCATCTTATACACAGAAAAATACAGTATAGTCACCATGCTGCCAATTTCATCCCAAGACTTATTTATCTTATAATTGGAAGTTTGTACCCTTTAAACACCTTTGTCAACAAGAAACCTTCTTAAACTGATTAATTTTGGATTAAAGTGAAGCACAGATATATAAATGCCATAAGAGGTAATTTTTGGTATGGTATATTGAACTACAGGTACACCTTGGAGGTAATTGCAGGGCAGTTCAAGACCACTGTCACAGAACAAACTCACGTAGAGCAAGTTACATGAATGTCTGGGTTTCCCAGTTCATATAAAAGTTATGTTTACACTATGTAGTAGTGTGTGATAGCATTACATTTAAAAAAAAGTAATGTACGTATTTTAATTTAAAAATACTTTATTGCTAAAATATGCTAACCATCATTTCAGCCTGTTAGAAAGATGGTACCAGTAGACTTTCTCAATGGAGTATTGCCACACACCTCCTATTTGTAAAAAATACAATATCTGTGAAGCATGGTTAAGCAAAACGCAATAAAATGAGGTATTCTTGAATAATCATGCAATTGCTGTTAGAGATAACTTTACAGGTAATTTCTATTTCCATTTAGTTTTTGCTTAGGAACCAGACATGTGACTATGAAGATCGGGGACTTGAATGGGGTACTGTCCATCCAGGAGCCAGGCCTTTGCACAAGTCTAAGGGCCACCCAAAGGGAATGGTTTCATGATGATCTCAGGGATCACTAGCTGAGCTTTCCTTATAGCGCATTTCCTCAACTTCAAGATTAAAATACAAACTTGTTTTTAATATCCTTTCAACTTTACTAAGTTGAGGTGTGACTAGAAATAATTTGGAGGTAGTAAATATTTCTAATTTATGATGTAGCTGAACTCTCTTTAATCTTAGTTTCAAGATAGAGATTGTCAACAGGGCCCCATTAGTCTTAGATAATGACACCAATATAGATAGATACACATTCAGACACATAATTTATATTATGGCTAAATGATCTTAAAGCTTGTGCTTGTCATTTTGTCACTGACCTTTGCGTCCACCGTCCTCACTCCCATCCCCTGCCCCCCACAGAAAATAGGCAGGATCTTTGGCAGATGGAGAAGGTAGGGCAGGTAAACATAGTTTCCTGGTTTTTCTCACACTGGAATTTAAATGTGATTGACAAATGCAGAGGCCTATAGATTGAGTTATCAGATTTGGCAACAAGAACAAAAAATAGAGGATCCTCAATTAAATTTGAAATTCAGATAAACTATGAATAGTTGTTTTTAGTATAAGTAGATCCAAGGCAATGTTTAGTACATATTTATACTAAAACGTTATTTGTTTTTCTGAGATTCAAATGTAATTGGGCATCCTATAACTTACCTGGAAAAGATGTAAAGTAGAGAAAGTGTTCTACTGGACCTAAGCCCAGTGAGTCAAAGGAAGAGCAGGATCTGGCTAATGAAACCGTCTTCACTGGGGTCACATGAGGCATTTAATTCCGCTCACCTGGTGAGGAGGAAAAGCAGGGAGACAGGAGGCCAAAGCCAGCCCTGCAGGAAAAGTGTGGGCAGGAACTAGATCAGCAGACTTACGCTGTACTGTAAAGCAGACGGGAGGAGGTGGTTTCCTGAATAGTCCCTTAAAGCAGGTGTATTCCAAGCCCATGGAAGCATTTTATTTGCTTCATGCTCTCCACATCCTCACATTCCAAACACACACACAGGCACCCCAAGCCCACAGAAATTAGTGCAAACACCATTTTTCTTATTGTAACTTTAGGGTAAGGAGATGTTTGCATGCCCCTTGTCTCTCTGGGAATTATGGGTGTCTGCCTTCTCCATTCTTTTTATCTCGTGGTTCACTTGCTACTTTTAAAATACACCATGATTTTGCCTATATAATCCCAGCATCAAAGAATCTACTAACAACACAGACTTCAGATAAAACTAGTGTGGACTCCTTAAAGGAGCTTTCTAGAATTTCCAGTTCAAAGAGGCAAGTGGCTGTCACACCCACAACTTATTTAAAGACTCACGAAGACAGAAAGAATGAAACATTCACCAGCACCAAAAGCCTAAGACCAAGCGACAAATGAACTAGTATCTTGAGAATGAGGCAAAAGAGCTGATTTTAAAAATGTGCTCAACTTCATACCACTGCATACCCCAGACCGCTTGAAAGACAAGCGGCCTGTCTATGTTCCCCCCACTGGTGTGTTGACTAGGGGCTGCACTCACCAGGAGGGGCCAAGGGAGGGGCCAGCTTCCTCTCTATCCCCACAGAAAAGGTGAAACCCCCTGTTTTGCCACTTGTCTACCTCAAAGACGTCAGTCCCAGAGGCAACTGAACAAGTGGGTGCCCTCGTGCTCTTGGCTCTTCAAAGGGCTGTCTGGGCATGTCCTCCAGAGTGTGGCATGTTAGAAATGCCTTTAGACAGGATTGAGAACGATTTCCAAAGATGCTTATAGACACACATCACATATAAACTCTGCCTTGCTGGCAAGCTGTAAAGGGCTGATCTAATGAATCCCCAATGCCCCTTTGCATCCTGTGGTGATTCCTAGGAAACTCTGTCCTTATCTTGGTTATTTCCTACTCACACATGCATCTGTCACGCTTTCTAGAACTGTTCGTGATGCAAAGGGAACTCTTGCAAACTTAAGGTGGATATTTCATTTGTGTGTTCAGCTTCTAAGACAAAGAACTTCCATGGCACGTGAGATTTTTTTCCTTTTAATGCATCTCTGCGTATCAAAGCTGAATCAAACTTTTGACCCTGGAATCAGAACATGAAGGCAGATGGTAAGCAGCTCAGGCCCCAGTGGCTTATGAAAACCAGCTTTGTTTTAGGACCGCTTTTGGGAGGGAGAGCATCCGAGAAGAAGTGGGTTAGGCTCCTGAACAGCAGTGCAATGTGAGGGACCGCGGGGCCTGTGTGTGCATTAGTTGCCATTCAGTAGCCACTTTGTCATGTCTTTTTGTTTGTCATAAAAAATAAATAGAGTTCAATAGATGATCTAACTTAGCAGGTTTTGGCAACAAAGCAGACTGTGTCCCATTAAGATCTTGATGTGTATGATTTAAAGCAAGATGGAACATAAAATCATTTCCAGCGCACACAGAGGATGAGTGACATAGATTTAGTTCCTGATCGTGCAGAAATGAAAACTAGCATGGCCTGGACGGTCTATTAAATCATGTATTCTGTTTTATGGCATTGGTGCTGTAAACAGCATATTTCAGAATAATTAACCCTGTCATTTTTTACTTAAAAGTTTGTTTTTTAAAATAGGAATGTTTTATGTAGGAGGTAGAAGCTTAAGTGCCTTAATGGATTGCGTGAAGGCCAAGAGAAATCCAAAGGGCAGTTCCTGTTAACTCACAGGTCAAAATTACCATCAGTTGCAGGAATTAAGACGCATCCAGCAAGCCCAGGGGTCATTCTGGGCTTGGTGGGAAAGATCTGGGATTCTGACCAGGGCCCCTCGCCTAGTCAGGGCAGCAAGGTGACCTACAGGGCCTGCAGGAGTCATGCCTTTGGCCTGACACATTGGATAATCATCTCCTTCTCCACAGAGCAGCATCAGGAACAGATTAACCTCTGTGGCAATTTGGGGTACTCTTATCAGAGAACTGCTCAGATTTTCTGCCGATGGGTGAAGCGACCCGATGGTAGTCATCCCCCAGGGATTGCTTTGAGATATATTTCTTGATTTGTTATCAGATTTGTAGCCTACACTTTGTTTCATTTGTTCTCAAAATACAGAAATTCTCTCTAAGCAAAGCTTAGTTGCATTCCTAGAGCTCTGAGTTTGGGGAGAAATTCTTCCCAAGATCAGGACTCAGAATAGCCTTCTGCTCTTTCTCTTTTATTTTCCCACTCATGCATACAGACTGTCTTCCTTCCCCTGTCTTAAAGAGCCCAGGGAATAAAAGCTAGTGAATAATGAATGCTAATAAGTTGTACAAATGCACCATGCTACTGTTTGTGCAAATATCTCCAATATCTTGCAAGAAGAGATGTAGCTAGCTAGTCCCATGATATCTATCAGATCAAAACACTGCCTGGCATGCTGAATGGTCTCAGCTAAATGGCAGACTTGAAAAATAGGTTACCTCCATCCTTCTCCTGGGGACTTTGTTGGAAAACTTCCAATGGCATTTTCCTTTCAGATCCCAAGATTCTATTCTGATTACTTTTCCACATCATAACACTAGTTGTTCCATCACTCAAGCCCAAGCATGCATAAACTTTATTTTATCTGGTATTTATGACTATGACTGGTATAAACCAGTTAACAAGTTCAGTGATCCAGCAAGAAAAATCAGCATTTACCCAGAAAAAAAACATACACAGAAAGGCTGACCAAACTGCTACATTTACTCCTCCTGAGACAACTCAGAGACCCCAAAATAGTAAACTTTGTCCAGGACTCCCCTCCAAGTTCACCAGACAGCAAGGGACATCTCACCTCTGACCTATCCATTGATACATTTGGCCCATGGAGTCCCAGTCCCCCTCCTCCAAGGCCGCAGCCTCAACTCTGTCAATGAAGGAGGGCCTCACCTTAGCCATCAAGTGTTTGTAAAATTTTGAACAAAATTTCATTGGCCAAAAAGAACTAGACATACAATTTCAGAAAAATATGCTTCATCCTTTCTATAAATTTTAATATATTTTATTAATTTTTTACAGAGAGGAAGGGAGAGGGATAGAGCGTTAGAAACATCAATGAGAGAGAAATATCTATCAGCTGCCTCCTCCACATTCCCTACTGAGGATGTGCCCAAAACCAAGGTACATGACCTTGATCAGAATCGAACCTAGGACCCTTGAGTTTGCAGGCTGACACTCTACCCACTGAACCAAATCAGTTAGGGCCTTTCCCATACAATGTTAGCACACTTCTGTGAATGATATTATTGTTCTCCTTTTACAGGCAAGACATCTGTCATTTGAGAGGCAGTAATTTGTCCAAGGTCTCCTGGCCTGTGAGGGACAGAGCTGGGACTGCCACTCATGCCAAAGCCCGCCCTCTGCACCAGGGAAGTAGCTAGGTAGTCATCCATCCCTAAGAAAGTCATCTTAAAGCTGGAGCCTCACTATAAGGACACATCAATCAAGTTCAGGGAATGTTACATATATCTTCACCCAAGGATTTTTTTTTTCATTGTTTTTACTTAGAGAGAGTGGAAGGGAGAGGAAGAAACACAGAGGGAAACATTCATAAGAGAGAAATACATTGATTGGTTGCCTCCTGCACATACCGAACCAGGGCAGAAGATCCAGCTTGCAACTGAGGTATGTATCCTTTACCAGAATCAAACCCAGGACCCTTCAGTCCCTGGGCGGATGCTCTATCCATTGAGCAAAACCAGCTAGGGCTGTATATTACCTAGATATTTTATTTTCATAATCTAAAAATCTCAAGAATGACAATATTTAATTCAACTACCTCAAGTTTGGTGTGAATTGACCTCATGTTTCAAGTATTCAGTTTTATTAATTTTATAATAGTAGTAATGAAACTTGTTTTAAAAATATGGCAAAAATTGAAACCATACATTATAGTATCATAGAGTTAAGCTTTCTCCAAAGTCAACCACTTACATTTTGAGGGGGAGGGGCATCTTTTGTGAAGATCCTTATGCTCAGGGTCACGTGGTACATGTTTGTGTGTGCCTGTGTGTGTGTGTGTGTGTGTGTGTGTGTGAGAGAGAGAGAGAGAGAGAGAGAAAGAGAAAGAGAGAGAGAGAGAGAAAGAGAGTTTTAATTTTTCACAAATTAAATAATCTACATTTGCAGTGTTCTAAACTATGCTCATTTCACTCAATAATATAAATTCTGTGCCCTTTCTATCCTAGCACATTGATATCAACATTTTTCTTTTTAAAATGATATATTATCATAATTTAAATAGCTTCCCCTCTGCTGATAAACCACAGGCTGGTTTTATTTGGTTGTTGGATTAATTGTTTTCTCATATCAAATATTGTTATACTCATTGCCAGTCTATGCATTGAAAGACTTCCTACAAAATATCTGGCTTCATGCTGGTGCATTTAAGATTTTAATATATATGGTCTTAATCATCCACTGAGTAATGTTTTGTGAATAGATTCCTTCCAGCAGTGCATAAAGAGTGTGTTCTTTGAGATTCTGACCAAATCTGGGATTTGGTGAAATCCAAACTTTTACCAGATTAATAAGTAAACTACAATTTTTTTTTAATTTGCTGTTTAATTTGCATGTTTAACTATAAGCAAAAATAGGGAGCTTTTCACCAGCTGTTATTTTTTTGTTTGATTATTTGAAAACTACTTGTTTATTTTCTTTTGCAGTTCTTTAAGTTTCCTAGAAAGATAGCCAATATAATTTCTTTTTTTAATTGAATTTATTGGGGTGAAATTGGTTAACAAAATTATATAGGTCTCAAGGGTACAATTCTATGATACATATCTTTATATTTTATTGTGTTCACCACCCCAAGTTAAGTCTCCTTCCATCACCATTTATCCCCCCTTTATTCTCTTCTAACTTTCTTCTCCCTACCCCTCTGGTCATCACCATACTTTTGTCAGTGTCTATGAGTTCTTTTTTCTTTTGTTTAATCTCATCACCATTTCCCCCACGCCCTCAACACCTTCTTCACTCTGCCAACTGTCAGTTTGTTCTCTGTAACTGTGAGTCTGTTTCTGTTTCGTTAAGTTTATTTTGTTTATTAAATTCCACACATGAGTGAAATCATATGGTACATATCTTTTTCTGACTGCCTTTTTTACTTAGCATAATACTCTCCAGGTCCATCCATGCTATCCCAAAGGGTAAGATTTCCTTCAATTTTACAGCCAAGTGGTATTTCATTGTGTAAATATACCACAGCTTTTTTATCCACCTATCTACTGATGGACACTTGGGTTGCTCCCAAATATTGGCTATTGTAAATAATGCTAGCAATGAGCAATGAACATAGGGGTGCATATACTCTTTCAAATTAGAGTTTTGGGTTCCTTTGGATATATTCCAAGAAATGAAATTGCTGAGTCATAAGGCAGTTCCATTTTTAATTTTTATAGTCATTTTATTTATGTATTTGTTTATTTTTAAATCCTCATCAGAGGACATTTTTTTCATTGATTTTTAGAGAGAGTAGAAGAAAGAGGAAAAGATAGAGAGAAATATCAACGTGAGAGAAACACATCAATTGGTTGACTCCTGCAGGAGCCCTGATCAGGGCCCAGGCCTGGGAGAAGTCTGCAATAAAGTGTGTAACCTTGACTGGAATCAAACCCAGGATATTTCGGTCCATAGGTAGACACTCTATACACTGAGTCAAACCAGCCAGAGCCATTTTAAATGTTTGAGGTAATTCTGTACTGTTTTCCATAGTAGCTATACCAGTCTGCATTTCTACCAATGGTTCATGAGGGTTCCCTTTTCTCCACACCCTCACCAGCCCTTGTTTGTTGATTTATTGATGGTAGCCATTCTGGTAGGTGTGAGGTGCTATCTAATTGTGGTTTTAATTTGCATTTCTTTTATAATTAGTGAAATTGAGCATCTTTTCATGTCTATTGGCCATTTGTATGTCCTCTTTGGAGAATATAATTTACAAAATCTTCATAAAAAACAACAAAAAAACACATTAGCCCGTAGTCCATCACATATGTTGCAACATTTTCTTCTGCTTTTATCTTTTGTCTGCGCTTTGTTTATAATATTTTAACAGTTTTAATTAACATGTAATAGGTGGCACTTATCTGAAGTGTACAATGTGATAGCTTTCTACATCTGTATACCTTAACCATCCCCACAGTCAATATACAGAACATGTCCATCACATTTCTCCCGTGCCCCTTGGTAATCCTCCTCCCACTTCACAGCTGCTATTTACTGTTGAGCTATCACTATACATCAGTATGCATTGTCTAGAATTTTTACAAATATGGGCTCATCCAGAATGGACTATTTATTATCTAGTTTCTTTCTTCAGGATACTTATTTGAGATCTTGGCTAAGGACATTTAGTTCATTTTCATTTTTATGAACATTTGCTGTAAGCTGTTGTATTACCACCTGCTTCATTTTCTCTTAGATCAATGCCTAGGGGCAGAAGGGCTGAATCAGATGGCAGGTGTATGACTAACATTCTAAGAAATTTCAAACTGATTTCCACGGTGGTTATCCTCTCTTACATTATCAACAGCCGAGCTTGAGAGTTCCATTTCCTGCAAATCCTTGCCACCACTGAGCTGCTCAGTCTTTTTAATGTTAGCCATTCTAATAGGTGCTTATCTCATTGTAGATTTTCGTTGCATTTCACTAATAACTAATGATATTAAGTATCTTTCCTTGTGTTTCTTTGTTATCCATACATCTTTGTTGGTAGTGTTTATTCAGATCTTTTGTTCATTTTGTTATGAGGTGTGTTTTTTATTATTATTGAGTTTTAATAATTCTAAATATACATTCTAAATATAAGACTATGTTAGATGCATGCTTTATAATTAGATGTGTTAGTATGTGTTGTAATTATTTTCTCCAAGTTCTTAGCCTGTCTTTTTATTCCTTTAACAATGTGTTTCAAAAAAGTTTTGAGTTTGATAATGTCCAAGTTATTGTTAGTTTCTAATTTCATGGATCATGATTGTGTTGTCATAAATGTCTCTATAAACCAAAATACAAAGGTTTTCTTATATATTTTCTCCTAGAAACTTTAGGATTTACACATAGGCATATGTTGCATTCTTTATTACAATTTTTATCTGTGCTTGGTACAGATTAGAGTTCATGTTTATTTGTTTTTTTAGATGTCTATCCAATTGACCTACCACCAGTTGATCTACCAATGTTTGAAAAGACTATACTTTCTTCAGTGAATTGTCTTTGTACTAATCAAAAATCAGTTTGTTCACATATGTATGAAATCATTTCCAGGTTCTCTGTTCCAGTACAATAATGTATTGTCTTTCTTGAGGATGATGGGGCTCAGGAGAGGCCTCCCCAAATACACCAAAGTGACATTGATTACTATAGTTACTTGAGAAACAGCTGGGGCACGAAGGACACCCTGAGCTGTTTCTCTGTCCCTTGTGAAAGGTACCTTTTCTGAGCCAGGAATAGAGAGACATCCTTATTGCCAGAGACAGGGAATGCTGGGCCAAGAAATCTGTGTAAGCAAACTGCTTCATTTCTTCACAAATTAGAATCCAAGCCTAAATTTCTCTGTCTTAACAGTTTTTCACCAACATATTGCTTCTTTGTCTGAAAGGTACTAATCAGCCTGCTCTGAGAGTTTCCTAGGTCCCATATCCATGAACCTCCAGGCATATAAAATGTTTTGTCTCTGTTAATCTGCTTTTTGTCAATTTAATTACGGCCAGACAAAAGAGCCAAGGGGTCAGGGGAAATTTCCCTTCCCCAACAATGGCAACACTCCACTGAATTGTCTACTCAGCTTGGTAGTGTCTTGAAATTGGACAGTGTCAATCTTTGTGTTCATTTTTTAAAGAATTTTAACTATTATAGGTTCTTTACCTTCATGTGTATATTTTAAAACAAATTCGTCAATTCTTGGGAAAAAGTCTGTTATTTTGCTTTGAATTGCATTGGATCCATATCATATATAGGAAATTGATATCTGAACAACAGTGTGTCCTCCAAACCATGAACAATGTAGATCTCTTTATTTATTTTGGGCTTCTTTCCATTTTCTCCAATTTATTTTGTAGTTTTCAGTATACAGGCCTTTCATATCTTTTCTAAGTTGTTTCATCATTTTATGTTATTGAGAATATTTATTATTTTAATGTATTATTGTTTTGCTGACAATGGAAATACATTTGATGTTATATAGTAATCTTACATGCTGCAACTTCGCCAAGCTCACTTATTAGATCTAGTACAGTTTTTTGTAGATTTTATTGGATTTTCTAGAAAGATAATCATATTGTCTACAAATATAGTTCCTTTACAATCTTAATGCCTCTTCTTTTTCTTGCCTTATTGTATTGGCCAGAATGTCCAATAAAATGATGAATAGAAATAATTAGATCAGAAACCTTTTTTCCTGACCTTAGAAAACAACATTTGGTTTTCACCATTAAGTTTGCTAATGGTTACAGTTTTTTTTCCATAGATGACATGCTATTCCTAGTTCTCAGAAATTTTTGTGCCAGAAATTGACATTGGATTTTGTAAAATGCTTTTTTCCATGATGATATAATCTAATTTATTTTTCATTTATTTAGGTAAATATGGTGAATTATACTGATTGATTTTTGAGTATCAAAACAACTCTTACATTTGTGAAAAATACTGCTATACAATTTATATGTTGTTAAAGTAATATTTGGAATCTTTGCATCTATGTCTATAGAAGATAATGGCTGTAATTTTACTTAGTGTTCTCTCCACAGAAGTTTTCATCTCAGCCCAGGAAGGTCTGTATGTGTGTGTGTGCGTGTGTGTATGTGTGTGTGTGTGTGAATGTGTGTGTGTGGTGGGACAGGAGTGATCCTTTTTTCCTTGGGCAATCTAAGCTATAAAAGTAGCTGTGTTCCTTACCTGCTACACTTATATTCTGTACTTTTTTTAAACTCTTTTCCTAGCCAATATCCTTTGTTACTCTAATGCCCAGTAAGAGTTAATAATTCTTTAAAACAAATTTTTTTCTATTCAAATTACTGCCAGGCTTTGTAGTCTGTGTTACAACCACTCAACTCTGCCATTGTAAAATGGAAGCAGCCATATTCAGCACTAAACAAGTGGGTGTGGGTGTGCTCCAATGAAAATTTATTTACAAAAAAAGCAGGTGGCTAATATTTGGTTTAAAAGACAACTGTGATATTTATTAGGACCTAAATGAGGAAGACTGAGTGCCTTCTTTTCTTTTTTCATCAGGTACATTTTTCTCTGAGTAGCTGATAGAAGAAGCTAGAGAAAAAGCAAAGAGCACAGCCCTGGTGAATGGGGGTTGGGAGAGAGAGGATATGGAGGGGAGTCCATCTCTTACAAATAAAGGTGCCTAAGCACAGCAGGTGCTCTGCTCCTCCCCTCCATATTCCCATCACTTCAGTGACTCCTAAGTGCCACTTGAGGGACTCAATTAAAGGACCTTTTGGATGATACCTTTTGATACAGAATTGGTACAATGACAAGAGCAGCACAACTCTAGGTTTGAATCTTGGCACTTAAATATGTAAACTATGTAACCTTAGGAAGGTTTCTTAACCTGTCTGACCTAAGTTTCCTATATATAAACTGTGTGCAATAATGCTAAGTTTGCATGCTTTTTCTAAGGATAAAATAAGTGAATGAGAAATATCCTCTATACTTATATTAATCCCCCCTTATCTGCAGTTTTAGTTAACCTCAGTCAACTTGGTCCAAAAAATATTAAATAAGAATTCTAGAAATAAACAATGCATAAGTTGTAAATTGCACTATTCTTTATAGCCTGAGGAAATCTCACACTGGCCTACTCTGTTCTGCCTGGGATATGATCTATTCTTTTGTCCACTGTTTCCAAATGTTATATGCTCCCTGCTTCTTAGACACTTAGGAGCCATCTCATTGTCAGATCACTGTCTGGGTATTACTGTGCTTGTGTTCAAGTCACTCTTATTTTACTTAATAATGGCCCCAAAGTGCATGAATAGTAATGCTGGCAATTCAAATTTGCCTAAGAGAGCCATAAAGTGCTTCCTTTAAGTGAAGAGGTGAGAGTCTTGTCTTAATCATCTCTCATCGTCATTAGAAGAAGGGTGAGTACAATACAATTAGGGTATTTTGAGAAAGAGAGAGAAGGAGAGACATCACATTTATATAACTTTTTCTAGTGGCCTGGTGCACAAAATTCATGCATGAGTGGGTGTCCTTCAACCCAGCCTGCACCCTCTCCAATCTGGGACCTCTCAGGGATATCCGACTGCGGGTAGTAGGACATCCCTCTTGCAACCTGGAACCAACTAGCTTCTAACCCAGTGGTTCTCAACCTTTCTAATGCCACGGCCCTTTTATACAGTTCCTCATGTTGTGGTGACCCTCAATCATAAAATTATTTTTGTTGCTACTTCATAACTGTAATTTTGCTACTGTTAATGAATGCTAATGTAAATATCTGTGTTTTCCCATGGTCTTAGGTGACCCTGCTAGTGGTTCTCAACCTATGAGTCTTAACACACAGGTTGAGAACTGCTGCTGTGGAGCCTAAGACCATCAGAAAACACAGATACATTAACCGTAGCAAAATTACAGTTATGAAGTAGCAACAAAAATAATTTTATGGTTGGGGGTCACCACAACATGATGAACTGTATTAGAAAAAGTTGAAAACTTTTAGAAAAGTTGAAAACCACTACCACTTACCTGCCTGCCGGCCTGATTGCCCCCAACTGCCCTCCTCTCCTGGTCTGATTGCCCCTAACCACCTCTGCCTCAGCCCTGCCACCATGGCTTTGTCCAGAAGGACGTTGGGAAAGCTCTCCTGGTCTAATTAGCATATTACCCTTTTTATTTGTATAGATAATTTCTATTATACTTAATTTATAAATTAAACATTCCCATAGGTATATGGGAACCTTTGAAGCTGAATGATTCACTGTTGGTTAAATTTGCGTACACACACACACGCGCGTACACACATACACATATGCCCACAGCTTATCCTTCCTTTTGTTTTTGTCTGTCTCTGTAGGAAATGATTTGATTGCTCCATTGCCAGTTATTTCTGCCTGGTTGTTCACTCTCTCCCAGTTATTTCTGTTAGCAGGTCAGAACTGGTCCTGAGATTGCTTCCTTTGCCTGAAGCTAGTAAATAAAAACCCATTAAAATTTTATTTTTAAGATATTTATTACCGGTCCAAGAGTAAAGTGTTATTATTAAAAACCACATGGAGAAGAGTTAAATCTGCATAAATATTACAAATAACAGAATTGTCTATTGTGTGGATTTGAACCTAAGTGGAGCAGATCTTTTTATTCCTTTTAATTTTAACAATATCACTTTCATTCTTATGAGCCTTTCCCCAACATTTCACATCTATTTTAATCCTGGAAAGGAAGCATTTTAGCTCTTCTTCTGGCTTAGTTATCTTTCTACAGTTGTATGAATGTATGTGCGTGTTTGTGTATATTAATATTATATTAAGTTGAAAAATTTTCTGAAGTTGTTTGAAAGTTATAAATAGCTTAAAAATTTCATCCTAAATACTGCAGCATATATCTATTAAAACACTATATTCTTCTACATCATCACCATGGAAACCATTTTTAACACATTGTGGACCAATAGTTTTATTGCTAGCTTTACCCAGTGGCCAGATAAGTGATTGGCCATGAGTTTTAGAACAGAAAGCACGAGAATTCTGGTGATCCGTCTGCACTGTTGTTAAGAAATTTAACATTGGTTTAATTTATGCACTTAATATTCCTACTTCTCCAAATGTTCTCCAAATGTCCTCTTCTGCCCCTTTTTCAGCCTCAGAAGAGCTGATTTCTAATATCTGGCTCCACTTGTTTGCGGTGTCAGGCCAAGGCATGCATTGGTTTTGCCACAGTGGGGACCAGCCTGCTGCCCGCTGATTTCCTCCCTGATGTTGGGATGCAGCCCTCCTGTAGACAGAGGCTAATGCTCCACAGAGTGCAGATCTGCCTCTGCTGCCACTGCTTTCCTTTGCCAGTGTCAGCCTTTGTCATTTTATAAAATTAAGATTTCCTTTTTTCCAAATACTCAGCACTTCCCTTGGCTTGTTTTTTATTAAAGAGCCAGCAGATTGCTTTCATTTTTTTAAAAAAGCAGCCCCAGCTGAGACCGGTTTGGCTCAGTGGATAGAGCGTCGGCCTGCGGACTGAAAGGTCCCAGGTTCGATTCCGGTCGGGGGCATGTACCTTGCTTGCGGGCACGTCTCCACTGTGGGGCGTGCAGGAGGTGGCTGATCGATGTCTCTCTCTCGTCGATGTTTCTGACTTTCTGTCCCTCTCCCTTCCTCTCTGTAAAAAATCAATAAAATATATATTTTAAAAAAAAAAAAGCAGCCCCAGCTTTGAGAACACTCTCTTCTGAAACAAGTGTGGACAGAATGATTGTGTCCTGTTTCATCTGACACTGGAGCATGCGGGCAGGAGCAATCTTCACCGGGAGCCTGTGAAGGCGGTGGCTGCCCAGCCTGATTTCCTCGGGGAGGCCGCCTGCAGTGTAGAGGTCAGCGCAGCAATGACCACTGGCTCTCAGCCCCGCAATCTGTGGCTATTTTCCATTCTGTGTGGGGAATTTGCCAAAGTAAACTCTTCTAGATGAATGGGCCTCTTCCAGCCACCTTCAGAGTCACTGAGGAAGGGATGTGGGGTCCCCCCAACCCTAAGGTACGAAGCATTTACAAACTCAGTCCAGGAGTCACCTCTGCTGTCAGGTGCAGTCCCATGCAGACCTGCCTTCTCCCTCCTTTACTATCCTGGCACTACCCTCCACCAGGTTGCCCCAGGGTCCCTGAAAGGTGTTATTGATTAATTTTTATTTTTTAAAGGGGTCTCTGCTTTGCTAGCTTCT
Source organism: Lasiurus borealis (assembly GCA_004026805.1). Lineage (NCBI taxonomy): Eukaryota > Metazoa > Chordata > Mammalia > Chiroptera > Vespertilionidae > Lasiurus > Lasiurus borealis. Next base: position 62,361 of record PVJN01003229.1, read on the forward strand.
GCTTTTCCCCTTCTCCCCCCATTTCTGAACCTGCCATTGCCTCTTCATGAGAGAGAAACCTCAGCTCCTCCCAGCTCTGAGGTTCAGTTTGCTGATCCACCTTCACAGTGCTCAGCAGGCAAGAGCCCCCTCTCCTTTCCACTGGGGAGTTGCCCATGGGAAACAAAGGTGACTGGTTTCGGCCCTGCAGGCCTGACTGGTAAGAGTGGTTTCCACCCAACATTTAGGATAAATGGAAGCAGAAGGAAGCACCTGCTACAGCTTTTAAGCATTTGTGCTTTTAGACTGACAACTTTTAAAATATGTGACAAACCAAGAAAGCAGAAAACCCAACATCTTCCTGGACAGAAGTTGGGCCTCTAAGTTACAAGGAGCGGATTAAGCTGGAAGGGGCTCTCCTGGCTCTGGAAGCTGGAAAATGTAGGACGTGGAGCTGTCTGTAGGTGTGGCTTCTTTTAGGGTCCCATCACTGGCCAGCAGTGCCTTGCTTACACCCTGGATTACATCCAGGCTTCCCAGTGGCCTTCTCTACAGCTTTAGGTTCACATAAAGTAGAGAAGAGTTGATGCTCCGTAAATCAAAGGAATGCCTCGCAATGGAGGATTGTGGGCTCTGTTTATCTGACATCTCATCCTGGAACCAACCAGTGTGGGAGGAAGATGTGTGAGCTGACAGCCTAGGTCCTGCTCTACCCCTGAAGGAAGAGTCAACTCTACATGCGTTGAGAGTAGATTTAAGTGGTTTTTCCAAAAGGAAATTGAAACAAATGGTAAACAGATGTGGTGGCAAAGCAGGAGATGTCTACTGCAGTAAGTAATAGGAAATAAATCATGACCAGAGGAGGCACAGCCCACCTATGAACAACAGTGTAAACTCTGACCTAGGCTGCTGCGCTGGTCCATCCTCCTGACTCAGGGTTGGCATCAGCACAGCCTGGGCCTGGTCATGATCCCAAAGCATGGGTCCTGTGTTCATAGGAAGTCACCTCCAGTTAGCCCACTTCCCTGACTGCTCAGTACCCTGGGGAAGTGGCCACACTCACAGGCTGTGCTCCCCGACCTGGGATAGAGATGGTTCTCATGGGGTTGAGAAGATTTGCTATTTCTCTACCCCAGAACCTGAGAAACTGATCCCCAACTGAGATGCTATGTGAGAACAGTAAAACTGTCCCCCTCACTATCTTTGATCTCTTGGATTTAATTTTAAATAGAACCCATATCTTATATTGTTCAAAAGTCACTCTAGTTGCTATTGTCTACTATCACTGGCACCATTATTATTACTGTTATTGCTGCTGTTATCATTGTTTAAAATGGCAATCTACTGGCAGTCCAGAAAGAAGAGCCAGAGAATAAGAATTTGACCATAATCTTACTATCTAAGATGAAGAGAGGACCTCTGGCAAACCAAGCCATGAAACATGGATGTGTTTGGCGTGGCCTCTGAGAGGGAGGGACTCAGTGCACATTGACATGAGTGTTCTGGTCAACTAACGCCATTGGCCTAATACACAGGGACTCTCTTCTCTTCTAAGTCTCTTCTCAGTTTGTCTGGAGCATTTGGTTCCCAGCTCTCGGGACACAGAGAAAACTGTCTAATTAGGCCCAAATGAAATAGACTCCTGAATTTTTGCATTTGGTTTTGCTTCTGGAAATGGATTATTTTAAACTTTGCATCTTCTGCCTACTTTGATGTTGTGGCTTCTGAGATGTTCTTCAGTGTTTGGTTATGAGTTCCTTGATGTTGTTTGTAATAACCTGCAACACATTGTCCAGCTTCTGAATCTAGAGAACAGGATTTTATGGAGCTGATAACTCCCCAAACCTAATGAAAAAATTTTCCCTCCAAATCAGATTTTCAGATGATTGACTCCATTATTTAAATTGTGTGTGGTCTTGATGCATTAAATTAGAAGGGGGCCTGAGAAACACAAAGTTATGATTATTATATCAAGTTTAAAAATCCCTGTACCGAGCAGATCCTGGCTGTTTGTCATCCATTTCCATAACTGCATTTAAAAGGCATTAAGTGTTGCTATTGTGGGTTATTTTTGCTCGGCTCTTGTCATCAATTCCCTGTATAATATAATAAATTTCAAAGATATATTTTATGGTGCTGCATTTGGGAATGAGAAAGTTATTGTTTTACATGAGACTCATTGAAAGAGCGATGCTGTGTTAATGATAATGGCCTTTGAAATGTTCTATATTCAAGAACATCCCTACTCAAAGACGTGCCCTTTAAATCACTCTCTCAGCCGCACCATCACTTTAGGGAAACACTGTGTTAAACTGCTGACTATTATTATCACTGTTCTCGTTTTATCTGAACTTATTCCGAGCTAGCAGCAGCCTGGGAGGTAGGATGGCAAGGCATGCACTGCCTGGGTGTCCGAGCCACTCACAGGGCTCCCCTTACCATTGGCTTACATTCCTGGTGGTCAGTGGAAACTTCCAGGTCAGACCGTAACCCCATGTCATTGCACAGAAATGCCATACAAAGCTTGAAGTCCTCAAGCCTTTTCTCTAGTGTAAATCAAACCTTTTCTATAGTGTAAATCTCTGTGCGGAAGTGAGGAGGGACATAGGACAGTTGTTTTCACTAAGGAAAAAGTTAAACGCAAGTGCAAGCCCACAAACCTCAAAAGATCCATGAAAATGGAAAGGTGATGACGGAATTCCCGGGATGCAGAGGTTAAGACAGCCTGCACATAATTCACATTGGACAGAAAGGAAGAGAAATGCTCCCTTAGGCACTCCGAATTAAATAACTACAGGGTCTCGGTAGATGATGCAAATAAGAGGGGTAGGCTGATGTGAGAGTTGGGTATCATAGGGACAAGAGAGGACGCCCCAGGAACAGACAGATGGTTTCCCTCTGCCACAGCCCTTGTGGGTTGCGGCATCCCACTGTCACTGGACACTTAAGTTTTAAAAAGAAATTCAAATTCCAATTCTCAGAGGAAATCTAATTCTAAGGATTGTGTGTGCATGTACATGGGCACATCTGTGTCTGAATATTAATAAATGCAACTGGGCCATCAATATGGGATCTCCACCTTCAAAAGGCAAAGCTCAGGGCATGGGAAATGAGCTTCCTGATACAGATTTTATGAGAGAGCCTCTGAGTACATACCATGTGTTTCTGTATAAGAAAGTGACTTCTTAGTTCTGGATGTCTAAGACATTTCACCCTTTACATTTTAATTGTGCCTGTATGCAAGGTTTTGTAATTCAATTCTAAAAAGGTAACTTTTATTTTTAAGGAAAGGAACTGGACAATAGGTATGGGGGCAACTTGGTGACTATCTTTCCATGTTAATCAAAGTAACATCTAAGGAACAGAGCAGAGAAGAGAAAAATAAGGGGGAACAACCCAAGCAACAGTGTCTCTGTAATTCATCATCCCCATAACCCACTGGCTCTTAGGGGTCAGTGAGGTGGGTCTGCATCTCCAGAGACCACTGGCTCTTAAGGGTCAGTGATGTAAGTCTGCATCTCCAGGGACCACTGGCTCTTAGGGGTCACTGAGCGGACTTTCTTGCTCATCACTCTCCTTTCTGGGATCACTAAAGAAGTCCGCAGGACACAATAGTGTCTGCTTACTTTTCTTCAGCCTCACTCACTTCTGAGTAGGGCAGTCACCTCTAGGAGGGATTTTGCCATGTTCTCTGCTTGCCGAGGCCCTCTGGAGAAAGGGGCTCCCCACAGCTTTCTCACAGAGATCTCACAGTGAGTGCTCTGGGAACTGCAGAAAGATGGGAAATGCCTTCTTTCTTGTGCTGTGTCTTACAGCATCCTGGGCCTTCCTTGTTGAAACAGCCCCTTGGATTTTTTTGTCTCCTACTCACTATTGTGAGGATAGCACAGAGCTGCCCAGCACAGCCCAAGTAGAACTGCAGTTGTTGTCCCGTGATATTCGATATCAGGAATCTTTGTTGGATGGAAGGAGGCTACTCTCCTGCACTGTGGGTGGGAGGGAGAAGCTCCACCTGTCCCTGACAAAGTGGGAGATGATGGCAGGGACATGGGCTAACACATACCAGGCATAGGGCACACTTGGCACTTTGCATCTACTTGCCTGCTTTGTCCTCACACTAACCTACAGACTGATATTGTGACCTTCATCATACCCATAAGAGCAGAGGTTTGTTATGTTAGCTGGTGCTGTCCTGGAGAAGCTGGGGTCCCCCTGGTCAGATACTCTCCCCACCAAACACCACTGCTGCCTCGAGGAGGAAAATCAAAACACTTTTACTTTGATCAGGTGAGGCCTCAGATTCAGGCTCTAAGAGTCTGGTTGCTGTGTTGTAAGAAAAAGAGTGTGTTTCAGGGTCTCTGGAGGAGAGAGACCTGGAGACTCAACACAAGGTTTCTGAGGGCTGGCCGAGGTGATGGAGACTTTAACCTGAGTCAGAGGTGTCATAGGAATGCAGAGATTGTGATCACTTTCTTCAAGTCCTTGGGGTGGGACTAGTGTCAGGGTGATGGAGAGTTTGCTTGAGTGGTAATTATAGAGAAACTTTTTTATCTTTTTTCTTTAATAGAGGAATTCCAGGTATGATTAGTGAGTTCCACATCCTAGAATACACCCTGTCATATATTCAAGTGCATCCAGGGGAGTTTAGAGCAATTTCTCAAAATGTGGTTCCCAGGCCAGAATCATCTTCATCACCTGAGTCCTTGTGGGAAATGCAGATTCTCAGGTTCCTGTCCAGACCTGCTGAATCAAAATTTCCACTTTGGCCCAGCTGTACGTGTTCTAACCAATCTCCTGTTGACTGATTCACACTCAATTCTAAGAGCTGCAGGGCAGCAGCCCATGTCTGCATGTCTCTCTGCTCTCTAGGCACTAACCTTCTCACCTGGTCCTTATATTATCATCATGTATTAGCACCTGGTACGTGGAAGGCGCATTCTCTTTAACTAAGAAACAAATGCAGCACCGGAAAAAGAAACTTCTGCACACATGGTCCCTAGGGTGGTCCTTAAAGCACAGGCATTGCCTAAAAATAGAAAGCTTATTAAAAATGTTTACTAACACACATGAACCTATAGGATCCAAATCTCTAGGATAAGACCCGGGGATTTTAATGTTAGTAATTAAAATAATTGCATGAATTTCATGCTTTTTTTTAAAAAAATGTAGATTTTCATGGAATAGGTAATAAGTACTTCCACATAATACAACATTCAAAACATGCAAATGGGGAATCACAGAAGAATAAATCTTCCCACCACCATTTGGCCTCCTCCCACAAATGCAACTCCTTTTCTTTCTCTGGGGAGGTATTCCATCAGAATTCCTATGCAAACAATCACACACACACATACACACACACACACACACACACACTACAGAGAAGGGTCACACTGCACAGTCTCTTCTGATCCTGGCTTTTCCCTCTAAACTCTGCATCAGCACAGAGTGGTTTTTTGTACTGTTGGGAATGAAAGTGGCAGACACTGTGAGAAACATTATGGAAGTTCCTCCAAAAATTAAAACTAGAACCACCATATGACCCAGCAATTCCACTGTTCAGTATTTCTTTGAAAGAAAGGAACACACTCACTCTAGCAGAGACTAGCAGCCCCTGGTTCTTGCAGCTCCTTTGCAATAGCCAAGACATAAAAACAGCTGGCGTGGGACACACTTTAGAGAATTATGTCTTTGGATTTTGGATTTTTGGACAAAATATGAAAATTGTATTCCTGTAAGTTATATGTTCTTTGGATGGTTCTAGTTAAAGTTTAGGTCATCCCCCAGTGAGGCCCTCACAAGTTGTGGATCAATAGGATCAGAATTAATGAGAAACTATTTAATTTATGCTTATGCATAGATGGTGTGCTGGCATGTGTCTCTCTTGTAGTTAAACCATTTAGGAGAAGAGGCCACGTCTTTTCTTTCTCTTCGTACTCAATCCTTAAAGCAGTAGTACCTAGCACGTGGCCAGCCCTTGGTAAATAACTGAGTGCATGAATGAGCACACAGCCTTTGTGGCCGATTCGCAGAGGGATTGACTGAGTGTATGGACCCCTTGGCCTCGCAGTCAGAGCACTGAAGTATGGAGGTTTGTGAGGGACACAAGGCCATTTCAGCCTCTGTGCTTTCATCATGCCTTCTCTCTTTCTAGGTGTGGAGGGCACGCTGCAGGCTAGAGGCGGCGGTGGTAACTCAGCACATTCACAGTGAAGGGTTCTGTAGCCCAAGACAGGCTGCTGGTGATGGGACTTGCAGCAGCCAAACAGTGAACCAGACAAACAAAACCTATGAAACCAACAAATCAGACCACGCTCTGTCCAGCCAGTCTGCAGGAAAGAGAGCAGCTTTGATTCTGCAGGCCCTGGGGTTCCCAGCATGGAGTCACAGAGCCCTCATCTCTCAAGGTGATTAAAGACACATGAGAACAAGTTTCAATGTATGCAGGTTACCTTTTCTCTTGGCTCAATAAAGTTGAGCAAATGGAAGTTAAGAAAAAAATGTCTTCTGGTAATTTATCCTTCCTGAAATGCAGAGATTGAACTTAGAAGACCTCCCCATATGAAGCTTGTGAGTATCAACTAGTTCCTCCCAGAGCCTTTTAAAGATAAACAAAAGTCAACAACAAAAATAAACTAGGGTTATTAAAGGATAAAGCCTCAAGGGCAGTGTGAGAATGTGAGGCCTGTTAGGAGCAGGATTACAGTCCTGGGCCTTGGAGTCTAGAAGACCAGGAGGTATAAACAGCTGCATCCAAGGCTGCTATTCTAAACTGGCCTTTTTGCTGGCCACTCTGGCTGTGGGGGAGTTGTGCCTGGGGCAGCTCCACTGAAGGAGGGTCTCTGAAGGAGGATCTGGCAGTGGACCAAGCAGGCATCACATTCTCTCACTGTTCTTGATCTTTTGGTTTGTAGTCATCAGATTTCATTCCAAGACCATAGCCTGCAGGACTGAACTAGAGATAAAATTCAGATAGATCCCTGGGTAGGATGACCCAGGATGCTTAATGAAAAGGACTTCAGGGGCTAAAACTAACTAAAACTTGGTGGTAATCAAATGTGTAAATAAGAGTTGAAATCATATTGTGCTAAAAATGTTTTTAAAAATCTCCAGAAACACTTCATGGATGTTTTGTGTCTGTGCTATAAAGTGGAAAAGTTCTGTTTTCTTCTAATGGATGCCCAGAATTCTGCCCCTGTGCCTCAATTAATTCTATGACATTCCATTCCATTCCATTCCATTCCATTCCATTCCATTCCATTCCATTCCATTCCACAGATACTCAAGCATACCTAATACAGCCAAGATATTGTATTAAGCACCTTAAAGATGCATAAATGAACAAGACAGGAGACATAAATATTAGTGATGAAAAGGGCCTTGAAGGTAATTAATTCATTTATTGAAATAAACACTGAGTGCCAAGAAAACTAAGATGTAGCCATAAGCCATGCCCTGTGGTCCAGAGTACATTCTAGAATCACCTGATTAGTTTGTAAAATGCCTGTGCCAGAGCTTCACACCACCCTAAAGATTTCTACTCAGTTATTTTTCATAGGGTCATGAAAATGCAGGCAATTCTGCTCAGAACCAGTGATGTAGCACTCCTGGAACATATTAAGTGAGAACACTGGGGCTCAGAAAGAAGTTGTGATGTCCACAACAATAAACTTTGCTTAATGCTAGCCATTTGAGGACTTTAAGTGTCACACATATGCCTTCTTATATAATAAAGAGGTAATATACAAATTGACCCTCACTCCCTTGCACAAGATGGCCACCCCATGTGGTCAAAGACGGCCCCCACAAGATGGCCGGTAGGGGAAGGTAGTTGTTGCAATCAGACATGCAGATAAGGGCAATTGGGAGTGACCAGACTGGCAGGGGAGGGCAGTTAGGGGTGACCAGGTTGGCAGTGGAGGGCAGTTGGGGGGACCAGACCTGCAGGGGAGGGCAACTTGGGGGGGACTGAGCCAGCAAGGGAGGGCAGTTGTGGGTGGTTGGACTGGCAAGGAATGACAGTTGGGGGCAATCAGGCAGCAGGAGAGCAGTTAGGCATCAATCAGGCTGGCAGGGGAATGGTTAGGGGGTGATCAGGCAGGCAAGCAGTTAGGAGCCAGATTGTGAGAGGGATGTCAACAGTCCTGGATTGTGAGAGGGATGTTTGACTGCCAGTTTAGGCCTGATCCCCAGGAATTGCCCAAGGGGTCCCAAATTGAAGAGGGTGCAGACTGGGCTGAGGGACACCCTCCCCCACACCAGTGCAAGAATTTCATGGATTGGGCTTCTAGTGGTTTGATAAAAAGACATGTTTACAAGTAATCACACAAGTAGGTAAGACAGGACAAAGCTGTATAGAAGATGTGCTTGGAGACTTGGAAGGAGTGCTCACCATTGGGATGGCAATCAGAGGTGTCTTGAGAGAGCCTTAGAGAGGATTATGTAAGTTCATAACCAGGAAGTGTGCATTTTCCAGCTGCCCAGCTGTGCACTTTTTAAAGACTGTTTTGACTCTTCAGGGTCCCTTGCAATTTCATATGACTTTTAGTTGGCTTTTTCATTTCTCTGCCAAAAATATAAATAAAATAAAATAAAAAAGGCCAGTGGAATTCTGATAGGAACTGCATTGACTGTATAGATTGTTTTGGAGCATATTGGCATCTTAACAAGACAAAGTCTTGTAAGCCCACACAGGCATGTTTTCCCAAGTATTTAGGTCTGCTTTAAGTTCTTTCCACAGGTTTTATCCTTTTCAGTATTTAAGTCTTACGCTTCCTCGATTAAATTTATGTCTAAGTATTTTATTCTTTTTGATGCTATCGTAAATGAAATTGTTCCCTAATTTTATTTTTGAATTTTCATTGCTAGTGCATAGAAATCCAACTAATTGTTGCATTCCATAACTTTATTCAGTTTACTGGTACTAATGTTTTTGCTTTGTTTTGTTAATAGCTTATCTAGGGTTTTCTACATATAAGATTATGCCATATGTGAATAGTTTTATTTATTCCTTCATATTTACATGCCTCTTTTTTCATTTTTCTTTCCTAATTGCTCTACTAGAATGTCTGCTTCTAACTGAATAGAAATGGTGAGAGTAGGTACCCTTACTTTAGTCTTTCTGAGTAGGATGTCAAATATGTGTGTTTATAAATGCCCTTTATCAAGTGGAGGAAGATTTTTTCTATTCTTAATATTTTCAGTTTTTTGTCATTAAAAAGTTGTTGAATTTTGTCAAAAGTATATTTCATATATATATATATATATATATATATATATATATATATATAATTTATTTTTCTCCATTCTCACATTGGTTGGTTTTCACATGTTTAACCCCTATTGAATGCTAAGTCCCATGGTTCAGTGTGTAATCCTTTTGGTGTGCTGCTGGGTGTGAGGGCTCCTTCTCTAAGAAATTAAATTAATCCACCGTGTGCTGCAGCTATTGATGACATGCCTAGTGAAGAGGGGCACACAATCTGACAGGAAGGATTTTAACGTCTAACACATAGAAGTTGCAATAAAAAATAGAGAAATTAGAAAGGAAAAAGTAGGCTTTCTTCTTATTGGCTTAAGGAAATCTCAGAAAAGACTCTATGAGGGTCTTAAACTGCCAGAAAAGAAAGACTGCTGATGAAACATCCCTGTCCCATAGGCTCAGAATTCCAGGTGAGGGGTATGGCCACCCTGGCTTGACATCCTGAACAAGGTCTGTGCAGTGGAGCGTAATCACATTAAAATAAGTTGGCAAGTGATTTCTATGTCTGTAATTCCCTACAATTTTATGATCAACTTGTTTCCCTGTTATTGCTGCCTAACAAACCAAAACATGAGAGTGCAAAATGAGAGCAATCCTTTTATTACCTAGGGCGGCTTCTGTGAGCCAGGTGCTTAGAGAAGTGGTCCTGGCCCAAGGCCTTCATCTCATCCAAACGGGGCTGGTGGCATCTCCCTCTCTTTCATTGAATTTCAGGGCTTCTCCACATGCATTTCCCGTCTGAACAACCTTGAGCTTCCTCACAGCATGGCGTCCTCAAAGGATAAGAATCCTTGGGGCAGCTTAGGACTCTGGCTTGAGGGCTCCAGGGTACCAGGCAGAAGCTATACCTCCCCAATGACCAGCTTCCAGAGTCCCACAGCGTCACACCCTTTATAGTCTGTGGGCTGACCAATTACTAAACAAAAGGGACAGATTCCACCTCTTCAGGACAGAAGAGTCAAAAATCTACAGGCATGCTTTCAAACTGCCATGGTTTACTCAACTGATTACTTTAATGACATTTTATTTAATTGATTGAAATATTTAATCCTCTGATGCTGACACATAAGCTTGGCCATTTGGCCCACAGAGCTCACATCAAGGCAAACTGTGGCAAACCAAGTGTCCACGAGGAAATCTGAGTCCTGCATTTGCAATCTAAGAATCAAGTGAGAATTTTATAAAATAACACTACTTCAATGAAGATACATACAACCCATCTTGCAAAAAACAATGTTCCATTTTTCTTTATGTGATGTTTAAGAAAATATAATAAAACCAAGGCCCAGAAGTACTTGTGGCCCACATTCATTTGCTATTTTCATTTGCAAGAACCATTTCCTATTTCACAGAGCACAGAACCAGCAGCTGGCTAGCCTTAAATGAACATGAAGGTACAAGAATGATGTTGGGTATGTACCCAAGAAGTCTCGCAAGATAAATAAAATGATGCTCATTTATTTATGATGTAAAAACCTATTGTATGTTCGGCAGGAGGGATCATCAATTATTTATTCAGCACTCCCTGTCTCTAAGTACAGCTTTCTGTGTGCATGGCGCATGTCAGTTTTATTATTTTAAAACATGTAATTTTCTTTTGAATGTAGTTAATGCTCTTTCCCTAAGCATGTGGCACTGTGGTGACCTGCATATTGGTAACGGATGTTTAGTTCATTGTTTCATTTTCATCTGAACCCTCTGTCACCCTCTAGTCAAATGCCTGAGAATGAAGCCAGATGGATATCAGGAGTTCATTCACTCACTGCACACTCCCTCCTTTTCCCACTCTGAGACAGAAACACTCTGTCTCTAAGTCATTAATTATATCCTGGGAGCAAACATCTACTCAGGCCCCACTGACTTATCCCTACCCTAGTGAAGACATGGGTAGAGGAACATCATTTTTCAACTGTATTTTATGGCCCCTAAACTCAGAATTCATTTACATTAACTATAGATACATGCCATCATATTTCCAGATCAGACTGGCTTCTATAGTCTGCCTGGAAAATGTAAATAGCTTAGAGTTGTCCACAGCCCACTGTGCAGGTACCCCGGGGGTGCATGTACCCCCCCCCCTGCCCCCCAGTCTACATACAGCAGCCCGCTGCACAGCGCTTGCTCAGATGGTGACTAAGGGAAGACGCGTGTGCAGGTAGCACTGCTCTGGCCCCGCTCTCTCGGGCTTTCTCCAGGGGGAGATGTACAGTTCCCCTCCTTGAACGTTTGGCCAGCTGGCTGGCAAGACTGACCTAGCACAGCTTTGAGGTTCTGCAGCAGTGCCAAAGCAAAGGGAAAGCTCTTAGATCCCTGACCCTGCTCCCCAATACTTTTGGGGCCCCTCCTGGTTTGAGGCACCCCAGGTGTGCCTCCCAGGTGTACTTCCCAGCTCACGGCTCAGCTTCCCCGCTGGGTGAGCCTGCTGAGGGGAGCATGGCTGGCTGACAGCCTTCAGCTACCACACTTTTAGGTTCGGTGGGGACTTACACTGAGGCCATACTCTTTCTAGGCTATTTCAAGCTGATGACTGAGAACAGGACAGGGACAAGGGGATGGCTGAGCCAGGCCGTTTCTTCCTGCTGTGGAGCTCCTCTGAAGGGCAGGTTGACAACCTCAGACCAGACACCCTGACCCCCCGCCAACACACCAAACACCTTCACACACACACACACACACACACACACACACACACTCATATACTGTCCCCACAACACACATTCACAAACACATACATACACACACCCTGACTCCTGAACACACAAACTCACATTCACCCATGCACACTAATAGACTGTCCCCACAATACACATAAACACACCTGACCAACACACCAATACACATTTACACACGTACACAATCATACACTGTCCCCACAATGCACATTCACACACACACACCCTGAACCCCGAACACATATTCACACACACAAACATGCTGCCCCACAACACATTCACACACACACACACTCTCAGATGTGCAAACACCTTACCTTGTCACTTGGCAAGAAGCTGAGGTCCAATGCTATAGAAATTGTTAGAATCTTAAAATACATGTATTAACAACTTGCTTGTTGAATTCTATACATTGTTTTAGGCTTCTGGTATATAAAGGTGTACAAAAAATGTGGTTTCTACCACCGAGTTGCATGTATCTTAAAAAGGAAAACAGAATTAGCTAATGGAAATAAAGTCAGGAGGCTCAAAGAGAAAGGATGATACTCTGCTCTGTTCTTGTGGCTTGAAGGCCTTGCTTTGTCAGCATGACATAAAATATATTAATCTCTCTTAGCTAGGCATCATCAGCCAACTTCTAATGTTAACCTCAGAATAAGAGAGCAGGAGAAGCATCTGGATAGGTAACTCAGATAGAGGCAGAAGCTCTGTGATGATATTAGATTACTCTTGGTCTGAGGCTCTTGATCTTGACACTGTGCCCAGTGCTCACACTAGTAGTTCGTGTATTGGCTACTCCAGAAGGACTTATCTCCTGCTCTAGATGCTGTTATTTCAAGTGCCCAGCCTCTATTTACTAAGCTACTAGTTACCCTAGTTACTAAGTCCCTAGCTCCCCGAGGCTGATAGAATACCCTCAACTCTGTTTTAATGGAAACCATATGTTTGTGATTTCATATCAGTGTTAGATGGCAAGACCTGGAGTAGAAGCAATGGCATCTTGTTCTACCGAGTGTTTGCTAGCCTGAGGCTCATACAGATCAGTCCTATGGGCTGCTGGGATAATCAGCATTCTGAAACTCCACACAATAACACCTTTTTGTTAGATTTGCGTTTGCTCCTGGTACTTCCAGACAAGAAGTCAGAAGAGTCATCTCAAAACTGAAGCAGTTCATGCATCATGCCACCCACCCCGACACAGCTCCCCACAGGGAAATGGTTCACCTAGGAGTCAGTGGGAGATCAATCTGGGCTTTGTTCATTTATGGTGATGGAAAATACTAGTCACAAAACTCCAAAGTCCCCTGAGTGGCTGTGGTTGATTATAAACAAAGAGGAGGGCCCGAGATGGGCAGAATTAGGGCCAGGATCACCATCTCAGGCCCGAGCAGAGGAGGAATATACAGACTCCTATTGTCAACCTGGGGCCTCTCTGATGCCCAGTCAGGAAGCCCCCTTCACAAAGAGTTGCCTCTGCCAGCCCTTGGGGACTGGGGGAATACATTTGCCCGGCCTTTGCTCTGCGTGTTGAGACTCATGCCACACCGAATTTCATCTGGGAGGAAAAGCTGTTTCAGATGACCATGAATAGCAGCTTTCATCAGCTGTCACTTCCCATTAAAGCCAGCATAACATGGAAATGTACTAGAGGCTGCTAGAGGCTTGAAATAGTAGTTGTTCTTTCTATCCTAAACATTTATTAACTTCATTTATCCTTTTAAAAAAGGTTAATCAGTCCACTTGGCTTCCCTCAGCCCCACTGCCCTTTGTTTAGGTTAACCTGACTCTTTGGGGTGAGAATTTTGATACCTTAGGTCCATCTCTGGGTGGAATTTAGATGATGCTCTAGATTACTTCTGAAGCTCCATTCTGTGTTATTCCCTTTGGAGCAATCAGCTGTGCCTCTGCTTTCCTTATGTGGGCTCAGTCTCAGAGAAACAGAATGCATCTTCTGAACTAGGAGAAATGGGATAATGCTACTGTAGGCCAGTATTCTGTCTTATATTTTCTATTAGGAATAGTGATGGGCTTACTTCAGTAGCATTTGGTAAGGCAGCTCACTGAAAAAAAAAAAAAAAAGAGGAGCTCTGGCTGGTGTGGTTCAGTGATTAGAGAGTTGACCATGCACCAAAGGGTCTTGGATTTGATTCCCAGTCAAGGGAAATGTACCTGGGTTGCAGATTAGATCCCTGGCCCCCATTGGCCCATTGGTCATGTGGGAGGCAAGCAATTGATGTATCTCTCTCACATCAATGTCCCTATCTCTCTCTCTTTCCCTTTATCCCTCATTTCCACTCTCTCTAAAAAAGCAAGGAAAAATATTCTCAGGTGAGGATTAAAAAAAAGAAGAAGAACGAAAGAAAGAAAGAAAGAAAGAAAGAAAGAAAGAAAGAAAGAAAGAAAGAAAGAAAGGCAGCCATATTTGTAGTGCTTGCTTATTTCTACAATGGAAATGCTACTACCAAGGTCTTTCTCAAGCTACCAGCATGGCAACACTAGATGTGAAGTCAATGAAACTGGGAAGACCTGAAAGCAATTGGCTCTAGTGAGCCAGTAGAACTCATCTCTAGCACAAGGCTTTGCTTTCCCAGCATGGGCCCATTGGTTGGATTTGCAAAGCTGTGTGATGAGTACAGGCATATAAATTTATGGACCTATATTCTTCAAGACAGCACAGATAATAAAAGAGATAGATATAAGTGATGGAGGAACAGGAATAGGGGATGGCATGATTGGCTGTAGTCCAAGGTAGGTGATATAATGTGCTTTAAGCTCCTGTTTAAAACCAAATAGATAAGAAGAACCATTTATTGGCCATTTAAGCTGTTGAAACAGGCAATGGAAACAGGCCAAGCCTGCCTGTCTGGACCTTCAAAATCCTGCTTAGGTTTGGCCTTTCTATGGATAAACACGGAATTGGGAACCAGGACTTATTTATCCAGACTTAATAGAAATCTCCAGATTCTACTGTGCTGGGCAGGCAGCAGAAGGAATTTAAGTAGCTCTGAAGAAAATGAGTCTCACTAGTAATTTTCTATATAAGTTGTATGACTAAAGTAAACTTCCATAAAATAAACTGGCCTCCCTAATAACCACTGATTAGTTTAAGGATCAGTGCATGATTCAGAGAATGGGGTGTGCACAGCAGAGGTCAATGGCCACTGGGTAATCTGGGACAAACGCCTCTCAATAAGGACACTTGTACAACATGTTGTCAAAATGGCACAATCGGTCCTCTTAGGGGAAACATATGAATGTGAAGTAAACACAGAAGAGCTGCATCATTCGCCCTCAGTTTTTTTTTTCTATGATGTATGAGAAGATGCTTTTCTGGTTCTGTAAAATGTGAGGCATAT
Organism: Lasiurus borealis; assembly: GCA_004026805.1. Classification (NCBI taxonomy): domain Eukaryota; kingdom Metazoa; phylum Chordata; class Mammalia; order Chiroptera; family Vespertilionidae; genus Lasiurus; species Lasiurus borealis. The sequence continues at coordinate 77,630 of PVJN01003229.1, forward strand.
CCAGTGCTGTAAATACAAGCCCCTTCCCTTCCTCTATGTGTCTTTCAACACAGTACCCATGCCTGCCTCTGTTTCCCTCCAGAATTAGACCAGTCCTGTGATTAAGGAAATTTCCATCTAGGAATATAAGACTTGTATATAAACAACATTTGTTAAGTGTCACTAAGGGCTCCAATGAAGGCTTGGAGAAGAGGGGAGATAGCTTATGTTGAGTGGTTGGAGAAGGAATTGTTACACAGCCTTACAATTGGCCATTAAAGGATTCACAGTCAGAAGTCCCCAGAAGTGAGGAGGTGAGAAGAACATTCCAGAATCTATGGGCATCCAGCAGGCATGGACTGTGAAGAGAAGCAAAATATACCACCCAAAATATGCCTATTAGCAATATTGATTATTGGTTTGATTCCTTTTAAGAAACAGCAGACAGAGAATTATCTCTAAAAACAGAGTGAAAATTACTCTTTGAAAGAGACATATACACTTGTAAGGGAAATCTTCCTCTCTGTACCAGGAAGAGGGCATGATTAAACATTTAGAAACTTTTATCACTGTAGAAAGTATGGATTTAAATCTGCATAACAACTATACCCTTTTTAATTGTGCTCTCCCTGGCCACCTGTCATAACTGGTTCCTTTCCTTTAACTTCTTCTTTTGACTGCAGGGATATGCCACTTAGAGTGGTGACTTGAGCAGTTTTTAGGGAGTTCATTTTCCTGGGGGTCTCCCCTGTGTGCAAGAGGCATACAAGCTATTAAATGCCTCCTGTTAATCTGTCTTTTATTACATAAGGGGTCTCAGCCAAGAACCTAGAAGAGTAGAGAAAAATTATTTTCCTCCCCTGTAACAGTAAATTGGGGAACAGGAAAGGAAGGAAGAAAATCATCCTATCTAATAAAAGAGTAATATGCAAATTGACCATACCTCCACTATACTCACAAGCCACATCCACCATCCAATCAGAGCAGGTATGCAAATTAACACAACCAAGATGGCTTTGGCCACAGAGAGCACAGGAGAGAGGCCTGGATTGCCCCTGGTGATGGAAGAAGCCAAGCTTTCTGCAAAGTCTGGCCTGAGGTTAAGGCAACAAAGTTTCAATGGCTGTGTGAGCAGTAGGCTTGGCTCCACTCCAGGCTACAAAGTTTCAATTGTAGAAGATAAATAAATCCCAGATAATAAGACTCTCTCTTGGGTTGCTGGGGGCGTGGCCGGCCTGCAAACCACCACAGTCCTTTGCCCAAGCCACCCCACACTCCAAGGGAACACCCATTTTGATCCAGAACTCCCTTCAGGGATAAACCAGCTGTCCCTCACTCATGCACCAGGCCTCTATCCTATCTAATAAAAGAGTAATATGCAGATTGACCATCACTCCAACACACAAGATGATTGCCCCCATGTGGTCACAAGATGGCCACCAAAAGATGGCCAGCAGGGGAGGGCAGTTGGCAGGGACCAGACCTGCAAGGGAAGGCAGTTGGGGGTGATCAAGCCTGCAGGGGAGGGGAGTTAAAGGTGACCAGGCAGGCAGAGGAGGGAATTTGAGGGTGACCAGGCCTGTAGGGAAGGGCAGTTGGGGGTGACCAGGCCCACATGGGAGGGCAGTTAGGGCCAAATAGGCTGGCAGGGGAGCAGTTAGGCATCAATCAGGCTGGCAGGGGAGTGGTTATGGGGTGATCAGGCTGGCAGGCAGAAGTGGTTAGGGGCAATCAGAAAGGAAGGCAGGTGAGCAGTTGGGAGCCAGCAGGACATATCCCTTAAGGAGTCCCAGATTGGAGAAGGAGAAGGCTGGGCTACAGGACCCCTTCTTTCTCCTCCCCCATGCACAAATTTCATGCACTGGGCCCCTAGTAGAAAATAATATTAGAAAGAAATGATTCAGACCATACCATGGAAAGACTTCAAATGGTAGACTGAGAGACTAGGATGTAAGGCATGTATATATACAAATAAAATATAAATAATGAGCTAAAAATCATTTTTGACTAGGAAGGAGACTCTTAAAGAAAATTTTGGAAAATTACTGTGGTCATAGTATGAAGCCAGGAACAGAAAAGAAATAAGATTCTATTTCACTGATCCATCCACGAACAATTCAACATTGAAACATTTTCTGATTGGGATGCCATTTATATTAAAATATGACAACTGATATGATATCTGGCATTGGTGAAAAGACCACGGGTGTGCAATTCTAGCTCTGCAGGTAAATCAACTCTGCCTGGACCTCCTACCAAGGCAAGGCACGTGCCATGTGGAAGATAGTTCTGACTTAGCCTCGCAGCTTACAGCACTATGAATGAAGTATGAATGATCAAAGAAAGCAGGGATAGTAGGATTCACTCAATGCATTTTTCCCTTGATTTTTCTCTATAAAACTGCAATCTCTAGAGTAGAAGATATCACTTCCATTACAAACTTACTCTCATAAGAACGTGTTTAGAAAGAACTGGAATAGATTCATCACATAATTGTTGCAAAGAATAATATAAATCCATTTAGCACTGTGCTATAAGAATCGCTTAGAAAGCTTTCCAAATATGACTCATTTGACTTTGAAACTCTCAAGAATAAAGCCCCTGTGATGATGTACCTGTCATGGGTACAGAGATGGTGGAGCAGTGAACTAAAAGGGAGGCCCTGGAGCCAAACTGTCTGGTTCATAACTAGGCTCTATAACTTGCCTCCTTTGGAAACTCAAGCACTTAGCTAGCCCATGCCTCAGTTGCCTCTTCCATAAACTGATATTGTGGCTGCTGGAACGATTAAGTAAAATCACACGTAAACTTAGACTAGCACCTAACACATAGTTAGCACTCAATAAATATTATCCAAGATAGCTACCACCTTCTCTTAACTAAATGTTTACCTTCGTCTCATCAGAGGGAAGCTTGCTGAAGTTCTCCAATGCATGTAGGAGCCAGGCCTTTCATCCCTCAGGAACCTACTGGTAGCCAAGCATTTCATGCTGCTTGTTGGAGAAATTGTCTTCATTGAGTCCATTTCAGTCTGCAGACAAGAAGGGGTTTTCATTGCTGTCTGTCCAAGTCACCCTTGGGCTTTCCCCTTTCTCCAGAGCCTCTGGCTTGCTCATGACTCTCAGCATTCCCCTGCCTCCCCTCCCCAGGCCCTGCAGGATCCCACCCTGTGGGTGGTCAGGGGGAGCAGGAATGTGTTGGGCAGTGCTTATTCTAGGGAAGCAGAGAGAGTGCCCAGTCTCTCTCTTTCCTCCTGAACACAGCTGCTTCCTTGTCTCTCAGGGCCTTTTAAAGCAGTTAGACATTAAAAAAAAAAATTTTTTTTAGGTCACTACCAACATCTACAACACGCTTTAAACAAAACTCTAAAGAATGGCCCAGGAGGCATGGCTTGGTTGTTGAGCGTCAACCTATGAACCAGGTTCGGTTCCCAGTCAGGGCATATGCCTGGGTTGCAGGCTCAATCCCCAGGATCCCCAGTGTGGGGTGTGCAGGAGCTAGCTGATCAATGATTCTCTCTCATCACTGATGCTTCCATCTCTCTGTCCCGCTTCCTACCTCTTGGAAATAAAAAAAAAAAGATATAGTTAAATAAATGTTTAAGACGAACTTTAAAGAATGCTTTATGTTGTGCTAGTGTGTGTTGCTAAGAGTGAGGAACAGGAAAAGATCATGAGCCTCATGACCCGACCTAGGAAAAGTTGAGCCACTTTTGCCTCTCCCAGTCCACAGTATTGTCTATTCTAGAGCTGATTTTATTCCAAAATACTTTTTCTTCTCCCCTTCCTCCTCCTGTTCCCGCCCCCTCCTCCTCCTCCTCCTTCTTCTCCTCCTCCTCTTCCTTCTTCTTCCCCTTCTAACTAATGTACATGTGGGTTTCCTAAGAGAACTTCAGTTTATCTATTTCTTACTCACAATTTGCTATCCCTCATCTATTCTAGACACCTACCATCTCAGTCCAGATCGCTTAAAAAATGCCATTCTCCTTGTTATAAGATAAATGAATCTGGGATGCAATGTGCAGCATGGTGACTGTGGTTGACAATGCTGTGTTGTATATTGGAAAGTTGCTAAATGAACAGATCTTAAAAATTTTCACCACAAGGAAAAAGGGTTTGTAACTATGTGAGGTGGTGAATATTAAACTTATTGTGGTGATCATTTTGCAATATACACATATATCAAATCATTATGTTATACACCTGAAATTAATACAAGTAATATGTCAATTATACCGCAATAAAACAAAAATCAATGTAAAAGCTATTCCTCAGGAACAGGGAGAATAAGCTTGAGAGTAATTCCCTTAGTCCAAACTTTGTATTCTGAAGAAAACAACAACTAACCTCTTTTTTTCATATAATCTTCTGAATACTTTTTTTGGGAGGAGAGGGAGAGAGAGATAGAAATTGATTGGAGAACCACTGATTGGCTGCCTCCTGCCCTCTCCCTACTAGGGATCGAACCCACAACTCAGGCACATGCCCTTAACCGGAATTGAACCCAGGGCCCTTCAGTCTTCAGGCTGATGCTCTGTCCACTGAGCCAAACTGGCTAGAGCTGAACACTTTTTAAAAGAGCAAATCAGAAAATGACAGGAAGGTGTATGTGATATCTGGCAGGCTTGCGTGTGGAATAAATGGGAAGGGAGCAAAACAAAGAGTTCTCTTGTTCCCCTCCCTCTGCAGATAGGACTTCAAAAAAATTTAGAACTTGGGGACATTCCCTCTTATACTTTCTCTGACTTCATTTGCAATTTCTCCTAGCAATGCACAGGGCAGGTCTCAGGAAAACTCGAAATCAGCTCCAATCACTGCTGTTCCCATTGCCATGGCCTCTGAATGTTGATGGAGGCAGAATGCTAATCTGATGCACAGGGTTCAGGGGTATCTGCAAAATGGTTTGATTGAGATGGGGAGAGGTGAGAAGGGAAAAGAGGAAAAGTTGTTTCTATATTAGACTGAGGTTTTCCTGGATTGAGTGAAAGATAGAAAAACAAAAGGACTTCCTAGACAAGGTTCCCAGGACCCAGGAGCATAGCTAAAGAGGTGAGAAGTGTGGATGAAAGGGGCCACATGCTGACCTGACAAGCTCTGGGGAGCCTGCATGGTGGTCTTACAAACTCAGAGATCTAGCTGAAACCGGTTTGGCTCAGTGGATAGAGCGTCAGCGGACTGAAAGGTCCCAGGGTGGATTCTGGTCAGGGCATGTTGCGGGCACATCCCCAGTGGGGAGTGTGCAGGAGACGGCTGATTGATGTCTCTCTCTCTCATCGATGTTTGTAGCTCTCTATTCCTCTCCCTTCCTCTCTGTAAAAATCAATAAAATATATTTAAAAAAAAGAAAATAAGAGTCTCATCTGTGCTTGTGCAATGTCCTCAAGCAGCCGCCAATCTGGAGAAGAGGAAAGACGGACGCTGGAGAAGAGAGGCAGCAGAGGTGGTGGGCAGACTCTCTGAATGGCCTTTGGTGGGAAAGGGCATTGAAAAGAACCATTTTGGAACCCCTGGACCAGATGAGCATTGCTAACACCCTTCACTTTGCTGAAGATGGAAAGGAATTGACTCAGTTTCTCCCTCAGAGCCATTATAATTGGGTTAATGAAATAAAAATTTATATTTAAAAATCAAGAAAATCTTCAAGCTAAGAGAATAAACAGAATGTAGATCAAGTTACTGGAGAAACATACATTTTGCCACGTGGGAAGGCAAACACAGAAAATTGGACACTGTGTCATTTCCCAAGCGGCCTGCTGGGGGTTACTAAGCTTTCTGCTAAACCACAGCTTGGCATTAATGGTTTGCAGAGGCACTGCAGGCAGATGTGCAAGTTACACTTCATGGAGCTGAGCACAGCCTCCTGGGTGATATGCTTTAGAACAGGCATCCTTAGGGTGACATTAGCAAGGGTATGCACTGGGGTCCAAGATCAACCACTGAAAACTCACAGAAGAAACCAGCACACGTCCACCAGGGTTCAAATCTCAGAGTGTGAATGTAATTATAGAGTCTGCTAACGTGTTCGATGGGTGCTGTCTCCCTCCCACCAGGGGCTATTGTTACTGCTTGCAATGTATGTGTAGAAAGATCAGAAATAATTAATTTCATCATTTGCTCAGTTGGGCAAGATGTGCCCCATTCTTAGTCATTCCAACCACTAGGGACTTCTGGGATTGTTGAGGTGGTGTCTTTTGACTACAGAAAATATTCTTTGGAATAAATTGGGAGTGAAGGAGTGGAGCCTTACCAGTTAAATCAAGTCATGTCTCTTGACCCTCTCATTTCTGCCCAAGTCCATTTGGGCAGGGCTTTCTTCACACTGTCTTATCTCCATTTATTCTTTACTTTATCTCACCTGACCCATGCCACTCCTCCATTAGAATGAGTTTGGCAAGTAGTAAATTTCTTCAATCATTAGTCCCTTTAACTCTTATTTGTGCTTGACTCTAGCTCTATAAATTGAATCAAACCCCTCTTTGTCTATACCACATGTGGTTTGCATTAATATCAGGAAGAATGTGTCATGCCAACCATTGAGCTGAGCCTAGTAAGCTATACAATACAATGGCATTCATTTCTTCTCTTTGACTCTGAAGTTCCTGTTTTCACATGTGAATGCCTTGATTTTCTCTATACAGAGTTCTAAGATAAATCAGAATAAGCCTAGAGCTGAGCAGACAGCTTAAGCAGTTTCTGGACTTTGGAGATTGTGGCTAGCAGCATCATGTGTCAGGAAATGGGGTAAGGAGGTAAAGGTGTGATTAGTCAGAAAGTCAGACCAACTGGCAATACTCAAGCAAATTACAGAGTCCGCAGAGGCAGGTGTGCATTGATGATGTCCAGATGTCAAAGCCAAGGGTGACTGATGTATGGGATAGTTAGTGGCATCCAGCAACTTCTAGTGGATGTACTGATTCTCCCCTCTCCATTCTTTTGAATCTCAAAAAATTTCATCCAAGTGCTACTGGGTGGAGTTTAAAGTTGCAGGGATTAAGTTAAAAGCTCCTGCTTTTGCATGGAGAGCCCAGCCAAGACCTCTATTTAGTTCTAAATAGTTAATAGAGTAAGAAGGGCTGAAAGGTCTCCTCTTTAGTTATCTTGTCATTGTGACCAATATAGAAAAGGACTAAGGTGACCACTTATCTTAAGGAAGTTGGAACAGTTGCTCCCAAAGGTATCTTTAAAATCCAAGATTAAATTAAATTGGAAATTGAGATTTTCTGCACTGCATTTGGCATTTCTTTGATAGATATGTATATGTTGATATCCCTGGTCAGTCAGATTAAATTTTTCGATTTTGGTCCAAGTGGTTGAAGAAAGGATAGAATTGTTTCGACGTTTTTAAAATTCTTAGTTGTTAGAAAACTTAAATTAATACCTCTTTTATTTTCATAAAAAGTATTATAGGTTATCAATATAACTATGGTTGAAACAATATTTTTAGGGGCGATAATTGCAATCAGTGATTTTATTGCAGTATATGTTGTTTTTGTTTTTTTCCATTCTTTTCAAATGATTTTTATTTGGACCACAAGCAGCAAAAAAGACCCTCTGATTTGCCAAATTCTTTAATATAATTCCACTTTTTTCTATTATAGCACTTTGGAGTGCTGCAATGCCTGGCCCACGGGAAGGGGCAGTGAATGATGTGCCCACCAGGTCTAGGATGGCAGCTGAAATCTCAGAACACTTCCCAAATCTGGGAGGACTTGTTTACCCCTGTTGCCAATCCCTTGGTCTCTGATCCCTGGGTCAGATTCAATAATTCCTATCTTCTAAGCATATCAGACACAAAGCTTGAGCCACGTGGAACAAGAGGGTCTCTGAGAGTAGCTATTCCAACATTCATTTCTCTACTGAAGGGAGGTCAGTGTACTTATCCATTCCTTTTATTTTTGGACTAGAGACCCAGTGCATGAATTCATCCTCTTGCAATCTGGGACCCCTTGGTGAATGTTGGACTGCCAGCTTCAGCCCAATATCCACAGGCCATGCCAAAAGACTCTACCGGTGCACAAATCCATGCACCAGGTCTCTAGTAGGCATATGACATCTTTGGTTAATTTCTTTCTGCCCTTCCCCATCCCCACTTCCCTCTGAGATTCATCATTCTGTTCCAGTGATTGGCAAACTGCCGTTTGCCGCTCTGTTGACTAATGAGTTTGCCAACCACTGACCTAGACTCTTGATTCCAATAATTAAAGGCTGTTGTTGTTCCTTGTGATTAAGCCCTTATCCCAATGGTTGGCAAACTCATTAGTCAGCAGAGCAGCAAACCGAGGCTCACGAGCTGCATGTGGCTCATGAGCCACAGTTTGCTGACCACTGGTCTGTTTCATGTTTCCATGCCTATGCATTGAGTGTCTTCCCCCTGGTGGTCAGTGCATGTATAGCTACTAGTCAAACAGTCGAATGATCGAACATTTGAATGGTCACTTAGGCTTTTATATACATAGATAGTAAGATATAAACACAGGCAAAAAGATTGTGACAATGACCACCATTATTTTCAATCTGAAAATGTGGTAGAAACCCATGACCATTTTTTGCTTTTAGGCTACTGCTTAACCTATTAAAACTGCATTTATTGCCAAGAGTGTGATGACAAAATCACTTTTCTTAATTGCTCTTGAATGCAATGAAGCAGAAAAGAGAAGTCAGGTCTTTGGATCCCTAGACTCATCAGTAGCTAATGAATCACGCATTCCAACCCTGGATTCTGGTGGCTCAGGAGTTGCTGGGCAGATGACTCTGATATAGGACTCCAGTGCACAAAAGTTCCCCTGCAGTTGGAGAGCTGTGCACCCACCAGGACAGCCGGTGCTGCGGAACAGATGGATTTCCTGTCCTGGTTACTTCACCTGGGTTCTGTAACTCAAGAGGTCCCTGATGACAAATTCCTCCAACACTTATAAAACCACATTCCCAGGAAGGTCTTTCTGAGGTGAAGTGAAACTTAACAGGAAGCACAGTAAGCAGCTGGGTCAGGTTGCATTTGGGAGGTTGATTATGATTCGCACAATGCTGTGGACCACAGACATGTCCACTCTGCCCCAACCTAGTAAACTCAGAGTGAATGAGTTTGCCAATTCCTTCACATGGCTTTTCTCTGGAGCAGGGAGAAATGCCACCCGGAAAGGCTGCATTGGTGATAAAAGGTGTCTTGCCAACCTCACCAACAGGGAAGTGCAAGTCAAAACTAACATTAATCTCAATGATAATTGATATTTACTAGGTACCTACCACCTGACAACACTACTCTAAGAATCCAACGTGTGGAACTTTATTGACTCTTAAAAGCAAGACTACAGATTTGATGCCATCATCACCCATGTTTTACAAATGAAAATGGAGCAACTTAAAAACACTAAAACCTGGCGCTGTGATATTAGGGAACCCAGACAGCTTCTGGGAACCTGCATTTCAGTTTTAGGACCGGGGAACTAAAATGTGATCAAGGTAAATGTTCTATAGAAAGAGTAAATTGTCATTTGAGATTCAAGGGATCGTGTCCATTTTCCTTTCCAAGCCTCTTTTCCCATGTTATTCCTTTATATTTCATAGAGCATGGAAAATAGGTTTCATCACCTGCACCAGCTTTAATCAATTGGTAGTAGCATCCCAAAGCACCTGGTGGGGAGTATTTTCGGGGAAACTGGGGTTCAGTGTATCAGAGTGCTATGATCACTTATGATGTCTGTCTTCTGTGCATACAGAAGGAAGCCTACAAGGCAGATGAGCCATGTCATGTCCTTCCCCACAGTGCTGTCATTGCACCTTTGATGATACTGAGCTGGAACAATAAACCAATTCACTGGTATTCTGAGAAGCTCTATCCATGGTAGCTCTGTGCAGTCTTTTGCCCTCACTCCACCAACAACAAACCCATCCATCCTGTGAAGCAACAGTCGAATGCTACTACACTGAGGAGTGGACTCACCATTGTGAGGTTGGCGCTTCCAAGAATTCCAATAGAAATTGGCTCCAAGTCAGAATTATACTTGACTTGAAAATCAATGTAAAACCGACCTAGCTCTATACCATTCTACCTAGGTTTGAGAATGTCTTTTACCAGTGAGGCAAGAAGTAGCTGTGAGGACCAGGCTGAGGCTCCTAGTTGGCTGGGCTCTGCCAACTTAGCCTAGAAGGTAAAAACCCAGGAGAAGGAAGAGGCAGAGAAGAAGGGCTGTGTATGTTTGTGTATTGTGAACAGAGTGGCAGCCCATCAGGGGGCTGGGGGTGAGAATGTAGAAGTTCTGAGCTCTTCTCTCCCAGAGAGCATCCGTTTTTAACTATAAACAATATAGTGAAGAAGAAGATGGGTCTATAGCCAGAGGTATCAACTCTGAAACAGGACAAGAAAGGGGTGCACCAACAGGGCTATGAAGAAAGGCAAAGAGAAGCAGCAGACACTTCAGTGTCTTGCCTGTATACTTTATTTTGCCGCTGTTTTTTTTTTTCTTGAATATTCTAGTTATGGCAGGACTGGGTTTGGTCATAGCCTGAGCAGGTTGGAGAAGAGAAAAGAAAAAAGGAAAGAAGAAAAGGAGGTAGAATAAGCAGAACATGATGGCCACATCATGCAGGAGAAGAAGGTCTTCTGAGCAGAGAAATGTGAAGATGGGATGTAATAAAAGCAGAGCAGGGAAAAAATATGAAGGGACATTCCTTAGCAATTAGTGAGTTATATAAAAAAAGGCACAGTTCTGTAATTCACCTTTTTGGAAGCAGGAACTTTTGTTAACAACTTCAGGTCAGAAGTATTCTTCAAGAGACTACATAAGAGAATGTATCAAGGAAAAAACAAGTCAAGAGAGTAATACATTCAAGTTACTCCACTCAGAGGAAAGAGGGGGTCTTGTTTTACTTAGGAATTAAAAGTCACCTTACATTGGTTAAAAAAGCCTTCCCATGAATGGCTACCAATATCAACAAAGATTATTACCAAGTTTGTGGCAAAAACATGGATAACATTTTGAATGGTTCTGTGCTTGCATGTCAGAAGTGAGGCATGGTGAACGGGGGTAGGGTTGCCAGCAGATGTAAGCTCTAGTCCCATGGTCGGCAAACTGTGGCTTGAGAGCCACATGCAGCTCTTTGGCCCCTTGAGTGAGGCTCTTCCACAAAATGCCATGGCCTGGGTGAGTCTATTTTAAAGAAGTGGCATTAGAAGTTTAAGTTTAAAAAATTTGTCTCTCAAAAGAAATTTCAATCGTTGTACTGTTGGTATTTGGCTCTGTTGACTAATGAGTTTGCCAACTACTATCCTAGACAATTAGTTGCCAGAGCTGAAAGGAACCTTAGGGAGTGCCTACTAAGTCTACTTATTCATCAGGTTGGGAAACATGTGACCGACACTATAGTGCCCTCAATGACCTAACCTCACCTATGTAACCCTGTCCCCTTGAATATGGGCAGGACATGCTTCTAGCCAACAGAATACAACAAAGGTTAGGAATGCCATTCTGTAATGATGTTACATGATAGAAGATGCTATCTTACAAGCAACTTACTCAAGATACTCTTCTGACTGGCTTGATGAAGTAAGCGGGTGTGTTTGGGGAAGACTGCATGGCTAGGACCTGCAGTGGCTTCAGAACTGTAAGAAGCCCTTGTGGCTGGAAGCAGCCTCTGAGACTTAAAAGGGGTCTCAAGACGACAGCAAAAACTAAATCCTCAGTTCTATAACTTAAAAATAAAATCACTCAACTTGAATGAGTTTGGAAGCAGATTCTTCCCCAGTCAAGCGTCCAGTTGAGAATGTAGCCTGACATTATAGTTTTCTGAGACTCTGATCCAAAGACGCATTAAGCTGGCCTGACTTCAGACACAGAAACTGTGGCATAGTAAACCATGGCTCTTTGTTCTGCAGCAACATATAACATACTCATGCAACCCAGGAAGGATAAATTATTCATCTATGGTAATTTCAGTGTAGATCAGAAAATATTTGTTTCTGTGCCCTATATTTATGGTACTGCTTGGGATTGAATTATGTCCCCCCAGAAAGGTATGTTCAAGTCCTGACCCCAGGTACCTGTTAATGTGATCCCATTTGGTCTTTGATGATGTAATCAAGTTAAGATATCATATTATTTTAAAATACTAATATTAATAGTAGAAATTCCATAGCCCTGGTATATGGCTTGGTTGGTTGGGTGTTGTCCTCTCAGGGCACATACCCTAGTTGCATATACTATATATGTGCATATATATGTATACATATATATGCACATATATATGTATGACACACATATATATGGAATATATATATGGAATATATATGGGATATATATACGGAATATATATGGGATATATATGGAATATATATATGATTCAGCTACGAAAAAGAAGGACATCTTGCCATTTGTGACAATATGTTTGGACCTTGAAGGCATTATGTCTAGTGAAATAAGATATACAGGAAAAGACAAATACCATATGATCTTACTTATACATCAAATCTAGAAACAAACAAATAAGCTCATGGATACAGGTAACAGATAGGTGGTTGTCATGGGCAGTTGTGTGGAGGGTTCAAAATGGAAAAGGGCAGTTCAAGGGCACAACTTTCTACTTATAATCATGGGGATGTAAGATGCAGCATGGCAGCTGTACTGTATAGCTACATTGAAAGTTGCTAAGAGAATAGATCTTAGAAGTTCTCATCACAAGAAAATAAATCTTGTGTCTATGTAGGATGATGGATGTTAACTAGACTTATTGTAGTGATCATTTTATTATACATCTGACACTAATATAATTTATATGTCAATTATACTTCAATAATATTTTTTTACAAAGATAAAGTTATAACAGATTTGGGTGAGCTTTAAATTTAACAACTGGTGTTATTTTTTATAACGAAAGGAAATTTTAGAGAGAGAGGGGACACAGATATATACAGGAAAGAAGGTCTGTGAAGACAGACACAGAAATTTCAGTTGTAAGCCAAAGAATGACAAGAATTCTGCCAACCACCAGAAACTAGGAGACAGGCATGGAAAGGAGTCTCCTTCAAAGTGTACAGAGGGAAATAATCCTGCCAACACCTCCATTTCAGACATCTGGACATCTGGGATAAAATGGTAAATTTATGTTGTGTTAAGCCATCCAGTTTGTGCTAATTTGTTAGGGAAACCCTCAAGAAACTAAAATAAGCACCTTGGAAAGTAAGCTCAGTGGCCTAAGTTCTCAGACTCCTAAATACAAATTATTTAGAGTGATAAGATACCAGGACAGTTATAGAGATGTGTAGGATAAAATGAGACCTGTGGTGAAATAAAGTGTGTGTGTGCATGTACATGCTCATTCAAACCACAAAACAAATAGGCAATGGTTGGAATGTAATGCCAGATAGTAAGTGGAAGGAGAATAGTCATTTTGATTTCATCTTGGAAATATTAAGGCTAAACATTGTGTCAATACCACTTTTGGGGAAATATCTCATATAAGAACAAACTTTATTATGTGTTAAAAACCTAATGCTATACCTGTAAGCCAACAAAGAGATAACATGGAATTGTGGAAAAGATAATTAATCCAAAGGAAGGCAGAAATAGATAAAGGAACAAAAAATAGATGGGTCAAATAGAAAATAAATATCAAGATGATAGATCTAAACCCAACTATATCAATAATCACAGTAAATGTAAATGGTCTCAATACCTCAATTAAAAGAAAAACTGTCATAATGGATTAAAAATATCAATATTCAGCTATATGTTGCCTACAAAAAATGTATTTCAAATATAAAGTCACAAATGGGTCAAAAGTAAAAGAGCAGAAAAAAAGCTTACTGTACTAATATTAATAAAAATAAAGCTTGAATGACTATATTCATATCAGACAAAGTACATTTCCAAAAAAGAATGCGACTAGGAATAAAGAAGATTACTTCATAATGGTAAAGATGTTGATTCATCAAGGAAACATAGCAAATACAAATTTGCCCATACCTAATAGCAGAACCTCAGAATATATGAAATTAAACTTGATAGAACTATAAGAAGAAACAGAAAAATTTGGGGATACAGTATTGAACATTTTCATTATTTTGAGTATGGTCATGAGTTTTTATATATCTCAACACTTATAAAATATATGTTTTAAATGTTTACAGTTTATTATGTTCAATGGTATGTTTAAAATTATATTAGAAAGCTGCAAGAATAAAATAAACTGTTTAAATAATCAATAAACTAATTTAAATTTTTGCTTTATCAGAAAATCAAAACCTTCCCAATGTTTAGGTCCTTGCCTTTGGACATAAGTAAATTAAATAAATAAATAAATAAATAAATAAATAAATACAAAAATTTTAGTCATAGCTGATTTTAAGGAATACAAATAATAGAGAAGTCTAAAGTTTTAATAATTTTATTTTAATTTAATATTGAAATAATGAATATTACATCAGTAATGTTAAAATCTTTAAGTAATATATTTTATAGATAAGCACCCAAAAAAGACATCAATGGAGGCTGTATAGTATGAAATGGTGCCTTTTATTAAGTAAAATATAGCACACAAACAAAATTTATTTTTTTAAAGATAAATAACACTGAAAGGAAAATGTCCAACAAAATATTATGTGAAGGCAGATGTTTTAAACTCAAACCTTCAGCATAAAAAACATACATATTTTATGTTACATAGAAAGAGAAAGAAAGCCTGGCATATTTATGTAATTTAATAAATGCACCTAAAATTATATTTTTCAATTTTGTTTAATTTTTAAATTTGTTGTTATTGTTTCTAATTTTCCTGGTAGTTTTGTCACAATGAATTTACATTTAGTACAATCAACATTTTCCAGTTTTGAAGAATAGAGTATGAAAGTCCCACAAGCCTTTTAAATAAAAAACCTTAGCAGCTTTTGTACACAATAATCAAGAATGATGGACATAAAACAGAAGAAAGTGTATTTTCTCAAGAAAGAAAATGATGAGTTCTCTCAGATGAAGAAAATTTGCAATGTTAAAAATAAATTTAGACTTAAAGTGCGTAAAACCTTTTTTTGATTACTTAAGCCATAGAAGAATATTTTAAAGAAGATTTGAAAGGCTATTAAAATGTTAAGGATCATTAAATAAGGCCAAAAACTTGGGACATACATGTATATATGAAGGCACATATAATTTATATAAAATTTCTACTTAGACAAATATGTGAAAATGCATTGCATTATGTCAACATTTATCACCACAAATTATCTCTTTTCAGTTTCCTTCCCAAAACAATTTGATGAAAATAAACAAAATGTACAATTGGCTGAACTGAATCAAGCCACCAAGGGAAACTGTTAATTTGCTTGTTATTTAGGAATCTGAATATATATTTGCAAAAGTCCCTAGGAAGCCCAGATTTACCCTTGAAAATTATACACTTTAAATTAAAGAAAGGAGGAAAGCTAAAGCTGTTTAACCAATTTGACAAGTTTGTAAAGTGCTAATAGTCCTAGTCTATAAAGCTGGGAGCCTGTAAAGTTTATTTCATAGCAGAGTCGTCCTTCACAGTAAATGTCTTCATCTATGGAACTGGTACTAATGATCATTTCATCATATTGAGTTTTGTAACTACAAGCATGAGTTAACTCATGACCCCAAAACAATTTGATAAACAGAGCATTCTGGTTTGATTACCTGCTTTCTTTAGTTGTTGAATTTACTAACACTCTTGCCAATGTATGAATCAGTTCTCATTAAGCTTTTCCCCTAAAGCTTGAGTCTTGAAAAATCAATATACCGGTATTTTAAACTTTCACATCACCATGTCTTTCCTCTCCCAGTGAAAATGTAAAATGTCAACTTAAGTTGTCTCAAGACTAGATGATTGCAGAAGTGGAATGTGGCCTAGACTACGAAATCTACCAGGTCACTCTGCCCATGCTTAGGACTTTTAAATACAGAAATCATCTGCCATGTTGTTGCAAAGGTATCATGAGGAAGCATCATTGCTATTGGGAGTGTTCAGTGAGGAAGGTGGAAGTATCCACCCTTTAGGGACACTGACTGTGAGAGAAAAGAAAGTCAGTCTGTGCATCAAAGACTTGTGCAAACCCTAAGTGGTTTGTGGTTGAAATGCATCATCACCAGGACTCACCAAGCAGTTTGATGAAACATATGTGTATATTTGCTTGGGGCTGGCAGGAACCTTTGAAGATATTAATCTTTTCCCTGATGAGCACACTGAGACTCGGAAAGCCCCTCGGCCTTTATGTCAAGTCACAAGAGAGTGTCAGGCAGAACAGGACTCCAGGTCCTGAGCTGCTTCTCACCAATTCCCAGCCTGTGATGGGAGACCCACGCTGCCAGAAACCCCTGGTGACTCCGGATGAGGAAGTCCAATGGCCTCCTTCCTGCTGCAATGACCAACGTAGACTCCATCAGTAGGTTTAACTCATTCCTCTCTCCTTCTGACTTTTACTTCACTATTAGAGAGCTTTAGGATTTGGAAACTTTCAGTGTGTGTTGGGTAGTCTTCTAATTTCAAGATAAAATAACCTTAAAATGTATTGCAATGATTTCAAATTGTATAATCTCTGTGCATAGAGGCCTGGGAGTGCGAAGCAAAACAAGGACATACATATACGCAAAGATATTCAGGCAAACCATAGTCATTCTTTAGAACCAAGAGTGAATCTACACAGTTTTTAAACAGAGGCTAATATAAGAGCCAAAATGTATATCCTATTTACTGTAAGCCAGGCATTAGTATAAGCATGTTACATAATGATTTAATCCTTATAACAACCTAGGCTGTGAGTGCTGTTGTTATCATCTCTTCTTTACAGGTTAGAAAACTGAGGCTCAAAGAGGTTATATTTCCCAGAGTTATCCCGCTGGAGCCTGGTAAATCTAGAATTCAAATAGAATACCCATGCTCTTAATCAATAATGGACTCAGACTCTCAGTAATGAGGATTTCTGTTAGAAATAGGCTTAAGGAGCATGCCAGGTGATTTGTGAGTTGTAGTAACATATCTGGTACCCATGGCCACCAATGTTTTCAGCCTGTGCTGATTAGTTCCAACTGGCTTTGACAATTATAAATAAAATGCATCCTTACCAGTCCTTTTAAATAAGAGAAGAGTCCTCCATTGCCCTGGTTTGTCACTGCTATTAACATATATCTTTAAGCCTCTTTGTATATAGCTATCAGCCAGGTGCAAGGTAAGAATAAAGAGGCAGAATTAGAGAGTTTAGCTAAGGAGTTGAGGAGGAGAGAATTCAGGATGTACTAATTTAAGAAGGGGATGCAAAGGTAAGAAATTGCATCCTGTGAATTGATCTCCTTTCCCCCTACCCCCCAAATTGAACTGGCAGATGTGGATTTGCTTTCATGGGGCCTGAAGCTCCAACAGCTGTAGTGACTTCTTTAAGAACAGAACACAAAGCTGTGCATCTGGGAGTGGGGAAAGGGGCCTGGAGGGGCTTACACAGTGAAGGACCCAGAGCTCAAGCTTATTCCCTCTAGAGTGAACCCACCTGCTCAGGGGGAGGCAGGAGCCGACAGAAAGAACACCTGCTCCCGTGTGCCCAGGTAGGTGGCAGATTTCTTCCAGAAAGCTCTTAGGAGAAACCACAGGTCTCTGAGGGACACCAATTACATTGGGAGGAACCAAAGCTGCTAAAGCTGCCCTTCAAATTCTTACAAGGAATAAATTCACACACAGAGAGAAAACTGGTTTGTTTTAGAAACTGTCTGAAGAGAAATTGGACCAGAGCCACATGTTCTTCAAAATCAGGCCTCCCTGGTATTCGCAGGGTCAGCGAGGATGCCACTAAGGTGACCAAAGGAACAGAAAACTTCAGGTGCCTGAGCAAGTCCAAATAAAAGGCCCTTGTTGGGTCCCGTGCTTCACCCAGGTAGACAAATCCAGGGAGGTCTGGCAGCAGACATCTGGAATGTGGTCATAGTGGTGGGTTTGGGCACACTTCCTGATCATGGAAAAACTGGGGGCAGAAAGCCTAGGACCTGGCTCCAGAGGTGGCCGACTACACAGCTATGAGGCAGAATGATGAGAATGGGAGCTTAGTGATGGAAAAGCAAAATGAGCCCAATTATTAGATTGGAGCCAAATTCCAGGTAGGTGAAGCTTAGTGCTATGGCTGCCAGTATAAGGTTTGGGCATCTACATCCCATCTGAGAACAGATTAGTCTGAGCCTGGGGTGGTTTTGGAGTTCCCTGGTAGCATTTTTTCTGATGCCCATTTTCCATGGTGAAACAACAGGAATTAAAGCAGATCCTTTCATTGGGTGACACTTTCATTGTGTGGAAGTGAAAACAATGCATCATGACTTGACTTGTTTTTATTAATAGTAATCTTAGTAAGTAGGCTCCAGTTAAATTTTGTGCATCCCTTCAGGGTAAGAAAGAACTTGTGACTTTGTATGCATGCATATGAGCATAATCAATGGGCATAGATAGAGTGGGGGAAGGGAGAGGAAGGGGATACACTGGAGGATGGGGGAGAGATCAAGAGGAAAAAAGAAGACATGTAATACTTTAAACAATAAAGAATTTAAAAAAAAAAAGAGAAAGAAATCTTCATTGAGTAGAGAAGCCCTGGGGTGTGCTTATAGGTTGACAAGCTATTGATGAATATATTATATGAGAAAGGAACATGGCCTGTGGACAATGGAGTCTGCAATTTGGAACTTGTGTATTTATGGCTGGTAGTCAGAGACCTAGACCATTTGCTCAAGATCTGGAGTGGGTCAGAGGGTCACCTGAGTGTTAATACCATAAAAAAATGTCACCCGTGTGCAAAACAAGCACCTGGGAATCTCAGATCAGGCTGAGATTAAACTTAAATGCAGTCTTTGGCGAAGGACAATGGACACTTGAGTTGCAAGCATGAGTGAAGCTAGTGATTGTGGGTGCCCTGGCCATGAACTTCCTGGGACAGGAAGAAAAAAAGGTACAAGTTGTTCAGCTGCAATGGCCCCAGTGGGGAGGCTGCTTAGCTGGGTGGCTCAGCTCCATCCAGGGGAGCCCCTACTTGCTCTCAAGGCAGATGGTCAAGAGGTTGTGAAGGCCTAGGGGGTTTAAAGGAAGGCAGAGGAAGCAGTGAAGGAAGTGGAGGATTACTCAGTTCCTGTTGTGGAAAGAAAAGGAGAAAATTCAGGGACAGAGAGGGCGAAGGAAGTCAAGAAAGGGAAGGGAATGAAAAACGAGTCTGTGTACTTAAGAAGAAATAATAATTTAAAAGCTCCCTAGAAGGATGACAAAAAGGACACACACACACACACACACATACACACACACACACACAAAGAGAGGGCAGCCAGAAATAATGACTTGGAGTTAAAGAATAAGAACAGGACACAGCATCCTTTTTCTTCACACCTGTTACGATGGCTATTAACTGCACTAATAAAAAAGAAAGATGCAAATTGACCGTACCTTTGTGACACCCACCAGCTAACCAGGAGTGAATATACAAATTAACCCAACAAAGATGGCAGGTTCTGCACCGCCCCAGCTGCTCTGGGCCTCTGGGCAGTGTTGGAAGATGGAAAGGCAGCTCTGGGCAGTAGCAAAGGCAGTGCTGACAGCCAGGGGAAGGAAGGCCCATTGTTTCATGAATCTTTGTGCATCAGGCCTCTAGTAAAAAATAAAGTGAAGAAAGAAGCCAGAAACAACAGTGTTGAAGAGGATGTGGGGACATGGGAGCTTCATGCTTTGCTGGTGGGAATATAAATGGTACAGCCACTGTGGAAACATTTTGGCAGTTTCTCAAACAGGCTCATAACTACCACCTGATCCAGGATTCTGCTCTGAGGTGTGTTCACTAGAACTGAAAGCAGAGACTGGGACAGATATGTACACCCATATCTATAGTGGCATTATTCACAACAGCCAGGTGTCCATTGTTTGATATACAACACACACTCACAATGAAATAGTATTCAGCCTTAAAAATGAAGAGAATCTAAACACACAATGTGAATGATCCTAAAAGACATTGTAAGTGAAAGAACCCAGACACAACAGGACAGATATTACATAATTCCAATACATGGGGTACCTAGAGGACTAAGTTCCTGGAGGGAGAAAGTAAAATAGACTCCCTGGGGCTGGTGGAGGGGGAGTGAGAGTTCATGTTTGATGGGTACTGGGTTTCTGTTTGGAATGATGAAAGAGTTCAGGAGATAAATAGTAGTGATGGTTGCACAACAATGTGAATGTACTTAATGGCACTGAATCATAAGCTTAATGGCTGACATGGTAAAATTTATATTATGTGTATTTTACCACACAGACTTCAAGAGACACCTTGAGAACCAAGTAAATTCTCAGGAACCAAAGCATAATGGATTTAATTGCAAGCACCACAGACCTGGACTCAAGCAAGCATATTTACTCTTTGGTCACTTGATGACCATCTTGGCGAACCTGAGGCTTAAAGTACAAGTGTATTATTGATAAAGAGGCAAGGAGCACTGTCCCTATTTCCAAAAGATGACAACAGGCTGCCTTCTCTCAGTATTAGGATTCAAACACTCAGATTCAACCTCCTTTTTAGAGCAGGGAGTGGTCCAGAAGGTTGAAAAAGCAGAGTATAAAAATTCAAAGGAAAACACCATCTGTCTGGACCAGATCAAAGTGATGATGAAAGCAATGCTTAGCACAAGAATGAAGGTGCTTTTTTATAGCTCTATTTTACTGTTCAAGGTGGGGAGTAGTCTGTAAATTAGAGGGCCCAAAATGAATGGATTAAGATAGCCCCAATTTAGAAACTGTTATTAAGGACCTTTTTTTAACTAATTTTTTTTCAGAATCCTGAAAAGGTATGATGGCCCGGCATGAGGGAGCAGGGCTCTGCAGGGCTGCAGGAGCAGGAAGGAGCCCAGGGTCAGCGCAGCACCACGCCTCAGCCTAGGCAATGTGGCTGTCTGCAGGGGAAGAGAGGTCTGGGGGCCTCCAGAACTGATTCTTATTAATAAAAGCACATTTTTGTTAAGAGTTTTCAGTGCCTCATGGGAAATAAGAAAAGTGATTGATTTAATGATAATCATTTTAAGATACAGAAAAACATAATGATTGTGACAGCCCCAAGCATGCAATGTTTGCAGACATTTCTGCTGGCTTAGGTTGCCAGTATAGTTGTCCTCTACATTTTTTCAATGAATGAGTAAACTGAGATTCATTGGTACTGAATGATTCATGCAAGACCTCATTATTCCCAGTCAAATCAGGAGTATTCACAAAATTATGCACAAAATGTGACTTTTCATCATTGAAGCACAGAAAGAGCTGTTGAGTGGAACAAATGTCATTTAAAAATGGAACGTAGAGTCAACAAAATATCATGTTATGCACCAATAGAGCTATATCACTGGCCTCAAACAGTGAGTAGAGGAGAGTTTTAAATGATGTAGGAAATAAAGAAGGGCTGCTTATGAAGATGGTAGGTGTTAGAGAAAGACAGACGCAGACACCAGAAAATAGCATTGTGGCGGTAACAGAAGTAAGGAAGGCAATCATAAAAATGATGACACTCAGGCTGGAGAAATTGGCACTGTGAGTCAATTGAATAATGAAAGCATCGTTGGAATGAATGGGCATGAGAAAGCAGAGAACACACTGGTGAGAATCATAGAAAATAGCAGCGAAGTATCGATGAGGGAAATGGAATCTGGGCATTGTCACCACGTTGGGGGGCTTGCTGCCTGAGTTAGAGGACAGGGTGGGGCTGTGAAAAGCAGATCTGCTTCCAGTTTGTCTGTGTATTCATGCTATATGGCTCTGGGTTGTAGAGCTTACTTTGTTGATACAGAACTTTTTATTAATGACCTCATAAATATCAAGGGCCAAAGAAATCGAAAAAGAGCTCATTGTTTACCGCTCAATAGAAGCAGAGTAGACAAGTTCAATGCATTCGGAGTCACCTCACAGTGGGAGTCAATGCCAAGGAGGTCATCTCAGTTGGGGGGTGGGTAGTTAGAAGCACATGCTGGAAGTTAGGGGAAGGGGCTTTCTACAGAAAGAATGGTTCCTAAGAGGTAAGAGCACAATTTAAGGAAAAGGAAAGGAGGAAATGGAAGGTAGATAAAAGACTGAGTTTTGAAATAAAAAATTAGGTGTGATTTTGGGGCCAGATGGTTACAAAAAGGGAAAAAAGTATCAAGAGTCACATTGAAAAGAAAGGAGGAATTAAAAAGAAAATTAAGGATTTGGATTCAGGAAAATATTGAAGGGGAAAAAAATTCACACAGAAGAGAAATTGCATGGGAGTAAGGATGATGTGGAGGGACAAGGCTGAAAGATGTTTGTCACTAACTCAAGTGAGAGGAAGTGTGGTGGTGCTGGAGTGGAAGGTGCTGTAGCAGACGTACATACTTTGTATCTAGAAAGAAAGAAAAAAGGAAAACTATTCAAACCTAAGTGAAGTATAAAGTGCTTTGAGTCATTCCATCTAAGATTATTATTATTATAAGATACCGAATTGGACTTTTCATGACAAAGAGCATCTGATCTGGTATAAGATCAAGTCATCTGAAATAAGAACAAGGCTTATCATGTTCCCTCTGAAAACTTGCAGTAAAATGACTGTACAATTGTCTTGCTTTCTCCTGTCCTCTGCTTTACCAGCTGTTGCAGGCCTGCAATAAAAAAACCTGAGATTAGATAAGGGTTTATGGGAAAACAGGTGGGGACAATGCCGCTACCAGACCTGAGGCAGACAACCACCTTTCAGAAGTGAAACGCCTCGTGGCTGACCCTGGTTTCTCAGGTCAGTGGTGAGGTGTGGAGCGTGGAAGCTGGTAAGTGACCTTCCAACAGCGCCTCCATCTCCTGTCAAAAACGGGCCCCAGGCTTTCCTACTCTACTTCATCTCTCTCCCTTTGGGCTCCCATTTCTTAGTGTAATACAGTACTTGGGAAAATATAAAACCATCTGACCTTTTTTGGTTTGGGAATATGCATCAGATACTTAAGACGGTTTTCCCTAGGGCTGAAGCTGAGAGCAGTGGCCCAAGGTGGACTGCAAAATTTTCCACAGGAACCTGAAGTAGGAAGTGGACACCATTGGGTTTGGTGCATTTGAAGAGAAGGCAGAACTTAGGCTAGAAGAGGCTGGGGTACTTGGCATCCGTGGAAACAGCAGGAAGAGAAGGTACTACAAGGTGGAAAAAGCAGCAGATGGGAAGTGAGAGGGAGATAGACACATCCCATCCCTTTGCCATGAAAGCAAGACCCTGGTGACAGTGGACTTGAAAAGGCCTTTGGGAATGTCCTCTTGGAAGGTCATTTTCCACCTCAGACTGACAGATTCATAACTATCTGCTTGTTACAAGCTGCTTCTGTATCTCCAGAAATGCCGTTTCTTGCTGTTTCTCTTTAGCTTTCCTCCTGGCAAAGCGCAAAACGCCTGTCTGTTTATTATGGTGCAGTAATGTGCAGTTACAGAGAGGATTTTCAGGAGAAAAACCTGGAGAGATGAGTGGGAGAGTTACCAGTCAAGCATTCACTAGAACCTGGTCTGCAGACATGGTTCAGACAATCACTACCTGTGACAGGTTTACCTCTTCTAGCAGAGCCTCAGCACCATTGTCTATTGGGTGGTCACTGTGATGGGGACTTGCTTCTGCATTGTGAGATATTTAACAGCATCCCTGGCATTCAGCCACCAGAAGCGCTCTACATGCCCCACTTTGGGACAACCCAAATATCTCCTCCAGACATGGCCTTGGGATGCAAAAACAGCTTTTGTTGAGAATCACTGTCTTAAGGATTTGTTTCCTCAAAGGTAAAGTGGAGCGAATGAGAGGGGAGAGCTGCTGGTGACTTAAGGTGAAATGCTGCTTCGTGACTATAAGATGTTATTACTTTCAGACATATTTATTTGTTCACACGTTAAATTTAGGTATTTTCATGGCTAACAGATTTGTCAGGTCTCAACTGACAGAAAAGGATTAATGTGAAAGAGGAAATTTATCCTCTTAACAACTGCAAAGCCAAGAGTTAAGAATTTACAGTTCAAGAAAGAGTACAATGTCAAATGGGGATGTAATCCAAAGAACCCTTGAGGTTTATTCTAACTTTAAGGATTTTTGGAAATGGGAAAATTGGAGTGGGATTAATACTCCTAAATTACTTAACATCCATTCTCTAGAAGCACATTAATTCCAGATTATTAGAATAAAATTAATTTTCCTTAAAAGTTTCTAAGTTATCTGGAGAATTTATACACAGTAGATGTCACCTCAAAAGGAAACTACTGAGAAAGAAGCTGTGCACCTCTGGCTGTTCTGGAGACAATTCTTCACTTTTAGGAAGAGTTAACGAGGTCAGCAGGCAGGCTGTGGAGCAGACAGCCAGGTGGAAGCAGCAAAATCTACTATTTGGTGTGGCCACATGGACAGAGAAATCTGAACCCACATCCATGCACAGCAAGTGTAAGTACCACAGAGAAGCAGGTACACTACTTATACATATTTATACTTTTTTTTTCTGGAATCTATAACTTCTACCACCATCATAAAATCTTAGAAGTCAGGCTTTCATAGAGTGCTGTTTAGTCATTCATTTTTTTTTAAATAATATGAACAAAAAATAAATCTACATTCCAAGAAGAGATTATTTGCACTCAATCATGTTTTTTTTCTTTATTATTGTTTAACACACAAAAAAAGATGAAGATTGCTGAATACAATTATTTCCTTGTGCAAGCTATTTTTGCATTATGTCAAACAAATGTTTACAAAAGGATCAGAAGCACAAAACTAGTTAATAAAAACAGATAAAGAGTTCAAAATGAGTATCTTGTTGCTGGTAGTGGTAATTCTAGTGGAACAGAGACAGGCTGTGGCCCTGGAAAGCTGCGGGCACAGAGGGGAAGGAAGTCACCTGGAAAAAGGGACCTCGTTTTGGGACTTACTGAACTTTAAAGGTGAGAATTAAAAAATAGAGCCAAAGATTGGGAGCGATTATGAAATATCTAGAAACTTGAATGATTTCCCCCACTCCTTTTAATCCTGTGTTAGGCTTCTCAAGAAATAGTTCCTTCCTGATGCAACCTCTGTGGCAAATGGCTAAATTAGACTGCATATTCAAAATAACTTTAGTGTGTTTTTTTTTATTATTATTATTGACAACACTGGAGAAGAAAAAGAATGTGCTTTTAGAATACTAGATTGTTAAGTCTTTAAATTCTGGCAGATACAGTAAAGTTCCATGAGATAGGAAACATTTTCCTCTTGGGTTTAAACCTGTAATAAAATGTTGCCGACAGGCTAATTATACATGTTTTATATATTTCCTGCATATGTGTTCCTCTGTAAACCAATTTAATTCCCATTAATGCTAATCTTGTTAATGTCCACTCAGAGAGGAAAGGAGTCCTTTTAATAAATAATTGATTTATTTGCGATATTTAAATGGAGGATGGGTAGAAACAGATGGTAGAAAAAAAAAACACCATTTATACCCATTTGCATTTTTGAGACTATTTTCCAAATATTAATGGATATTAGATTAGACTAGGTATGAATAGGAAGTGGGGGAAAATAAAGTGTCAAAGTTAACAGTCCTCCATGCATGAAAAATAAGGGCATGGTAGCAGATGTTTATTGATACTTTTTTAGTGCTAGCTCCAAGATTAGAAATGAGATATTACAAACAGAAGCAGGTTTTTAAAAAAGGGATAAATAAAAATGAGATTTATACTTGTGAGCTCTTAGAGAAATAGCTTTTTCTTAATTAAAAAAAAAAAAAGACAATCAGGCCAAAAGAACAAATAGGTAAGTTGTGCTCCTACCACCCCTTGTCTGTTGCCAGTGTGACTGTACCCCCTTGTTCTCAAATCCAATAATTTCTCTCAGCTTCATTCAAATGAGATTGGCTCTTAACAGTATTCATGCCCAGGTCTGATGTTCTCCTGGAGTGTTCTGTGGTGTGACCAAGGGCCCATGGAACCCATGTTCAACCTGGCTAACCAATTTTAAAAGTACAAATATTTATTCCCAATTCTCCTGGGAAAAGTGGCATGTAACAAAGAATAAGTGAAAGAAAGGTTGTCCAGGAGTCACCATCTGGCCCTAAGGTTAAGTTATTTAACCTCCCTGAGACTCAAGTTTCCTTATCTGTAAAGTGGGGATCATAATCTTTGTGTACCATGTTCTTGTACCACACAGTAGTATAAGGATCAAAAAATCTTTTGTTTTAAAAACACTGTGATAACTGAAGTGGTGTAAAATCATACAGTATTATTAATTGGGAAACAGTTTTAGAAGAAGTGGCACAGGAAGAGAAAACTTAAAGGGAGGAAAACACAAGGTTAGATATGGATTTTGTCTGGGCCAAGTAAGCCAGAGAGAGAGAGACCGATTTCGCCTCAGAGTTCTCTTAAAAGGTTTAATGGCAACTGATGCTCTTACTTTATAATTATGTATACAAAACATAAAATAAAAACTAAAGATGGAAAGTATTTAGATGAATAAAGTTTCCTTTTTTTGTTTATCCAAATGTTTGGTATAAGTTAAACATATGAAGATGGGGTCCGAGGTGAGAACAATCTCTTGATATTCATTGAAAAAACTACTGAAAGAAATATTTTCAGCACAAATATTAAACTGCCTTTTATCTACCGATTGATAAAAAAATATATTATATTTGATTCTTTTTTCTTTTTAAATTATATTGTTATCCATCCCAGCCGAAGTCGTGCCCGGTCATCTGGTAGAACTTGCGGTTGAAGGGCCGATAGAACTCCCGCAGCCTCCGCACCACCTCGGGGTCGATGTCGGGGTGGGTCCTGCCCTTGGTCTTGCCCAGGCAGTGGGGCTTGCTGCTGCCCTCGGCCTTCTTCAGGCAGGGGAAGCCCTTGGTCTTGTTGAAGTAGAAGTGC